>APFE031485268.1:357191-388290 GCA_000404065.3 Pinus taeda
AAATCAAGCCAGAGGGGAGATCGTCAGTGATGACTCTTTCTACCTTAGGTGAACCAGGAACACTAGAAGATGGAGTAACAGGTTCAGATATCTGAGGTTCTTCACCTATATCACCGGCAGATGCTACACTACCAGTAAGTTCAGAAACCCCAACATCTTCAGGATCGTATCCCGTTTCTAAACTTTGGTAATCCGAATGAACTACCAATGAAGGTTCTCCTTCTTCAGGTGAAAGTAATCTAGTCCCACCAGGAGAGACAAGAAGTTGTAATCCTTCGTAATAAGGCCGGACCTCTTCAGGAGGTTCACCTCGTAATCTATGGGCTTGCCTCAATAAATCGGCCACGGAAACAACTTCAGGAGACTCGTCCCGAAGTCTACGGGAGCGTCTCGGTGGTTCAGCCACAGCTAAAGACTTTTAACTACTACACACGAAATCAAAGTAAAATCTCAAGAAAAACACCTAAAGTCGCTAAAGAACCAATCAATTTTGAAACACATGCCTAAAGAATCTAGGGTGTCAAACCAAACACAAACAGAAGCTTCCGGACCAAAAACACTAGTTGGTGATGAAATCCAACCTCGTAGGATTCAGTACAGAAAGAGCGGGTGGAACAGTTACCCCGACAACCTGCTTAATGAATAGACTGGACCATGTTCCTCCACTTTAACCGTCTCGAGTGAAGTGAACCCCCCAGAAAATCCAAGTGAGTCTAGCCGACGTCTGCTCCAGGTACAGTGGGATCTTCCCTCCATCGTCACCTTGGGTAGAATCCTAAGATAATGGTCACCAACAGCAACAAATACACCTGGGGGAACAGTCTACACTCCGACAACACGCAAGGGCAGAGTAACAAGCTCAATCCCCTTACCGGCTCCTTGACAATGGTCAATCCAAGGTTTACCGATAAGTGATCCCCTAGCTCCTCAAAAATAATCTGAGGTTTACCGTTTGTAATACGTGCGTGTCTAGCGTCATTCCCAACGAGGGAGGATTGATCCCCTCACTAGTTCGGACACGAGCTCGTGCTTCTCCTTTAAGAGGAGCTTTCCCAGAGTATAAATGCAAAGCTAGATTTATCCTATCACAAGATAAGCTACTTGTTTGGTTTAATAGTCTTGGAGAGTTAATTACTCACCTACTCCAAGACACTAGCCTGATCTATATTGGTGCTTCAGAGCCCTAGTAAAAGAAAAATTCTAAGTTAATTTTACTTTAAGCGTTAATTTTATAGCTTTTCTTTAAGACAAAAGGTAGTGGAGATGAAACTGATGGTGTGTAGACTCGACTCAAATCCACTAAAAAGATGCACCTAGGATGATTTACACTACTTTTCTTTTTCAATGAATGCTCTAGCTAAGAGAGTTGGAGAATGCAAACTTTTGATAAAAGCAACTTTCTTAACAGACAATCAAAGAAACAATCTCATTATCTTTTCCAAGCATACAACACATGACCACTCATTACTTGCATGAAGATTCCTTTTTCTTTCAAAATACTTCAAACGCTACTTAAAACAAACTTTGCAAAGGAGATTTTTTTGTATTGTTCCTATTTAACAAAGCATATAAAACTATTTTAACAAAAGCAATTTCAAAATTTATAAAAATCTATGAAAAACTCACTCAAAAGCAAATCAAAAGGAAATTTACCTAAAAGCAAATCTAAAGAGGCAAAAGCCTAAAGCCTACTAAGATGATTCCAGGTTGTTTTACTCGGTAACAATCAAACCAAGGACCAGTTCATGCAGAATCATAAACCAGTCAAAAACAAAAATCAAACTCTTTTGTTCTTTTTCTTAAGAATGAAATTCACAACTTCAATCAACAAGCTACTTCGAAATTCCGCAAAGAGACAACACAAAGGAAGGTTGCTCACACAGGTAGACTTTATGACAGGTCCGACTCCTAAGAAGAATGACAAAACCAGAGAGATCCAAGGTTTCACAACTTCTAAAGTCAAATTCACTACAGGACCAATGCGAAAATCAAACCCTAAGGCTAGAACTTCTATGAATTTCACTAAAACTCTTGACGCTAACGAAACAAGTTCAGGTGAAGATCTCTGACAGATAACCAGTGGATCTGGGCAGTAAAAACTAAAGAAAGACAAAATCTAAGAGGAAAAATGGAAAAAAATGGAAATTTTCTCAATTTTTGACAGGGTACGCAGGCAACCTATTTGCACAGGTGCGTGCACACTCTGTGTACAAAGCTGCAGTGCATACAAGTACGCACTGTGCTCAACGCAGAGGGTGCGTACTACTGAAAAATAAAGAAAAACTAAAATATAACTTAACTCTAGGCTAGCCCACCCAAATACACAGTCAAACAACCAAAAATCAAAAAAGCAATGACTCTTTTCAGATCAAAGTGTCACACAAAGGAAAAAACAATCACATCAATGGAGTCCCCAGCGGAGTCGCCAATTTGTCATGCGGAAAGAGTTAATCTTGCGGACAAAACCAACCTCCCTAGAAGCCTAAGACTTTCTAGTGACAAACAAGACAATTAAGAGCAATCTTTCTCTAAACATGCATTTACCATACAAGAAATCAAGTGTTTAGATCCTACCTGTAGTCCAACGCTATTGTAGTAGTCCAGCCTCGTCGATCCGGATGAGCTCCTCCTTCACTTCGAAACCTGCATTCACTAACAATCAAACGATTAAATAGCACCTGAATATCTCATAAAATAAAACATATTCAACATATAGACCAAGGAGTATATGAAACAACTCATTAATAACAAATTGTTGAAAAGAATGGACTTATTTGTATTAATAGGAAACAAAAGAAACCATTACAACCTGAGCCTTGGTGTTGTGCAAGTTCCTCCCAGGGTCCAGCAAGAGTTTTCCTTTACTTTGATAAGCTCACCCACTTCCAAATGAAACAAGAAAGGATGGGAATCTCTCCTCACAAGCTTCTACAAGGAAGTCCTAATTCCAGCAGCATCTACCCTTTGGAATGTTCAGCTTTCAACCTCCCCTCCTCTGGCCCAATGCCTGTATTTATAATGCTCTAGAGGAAGTTAATCAGGTCCAACATCAATGGGATAAGCCCCTCTTTTGGATGGGGTAGCTCCTCTCTTGATGGGATAAGTTCCTCTTTCATAGGGATACATGAACCATCTGGAGGCGCTCAATACACGTCAAACAAACTTCTAGAATGCTCTAGAAATGACCCCAAGTAACTTTTTTAAGATGAAACTTGTGCCTTTTGACCTTTACAGGAGTACGCATCCATCTCTTCACATACAGAGCGTACAAGTACGCAGGTATTATGAACTTGGAGTGCGTACACGCAGGTAAGGTAGAGAGAATCTGCGTACCCAGAGAAAAACATGTTTTTTAATGACTTTCTCCCTTTCTTGAAGTGACATGGAGAGCAGGTATAAGGCTTGCTAAGGAGGATAGTATGACTGTTGATGGAGTCATACTAACTGCAAATAGTCATGGTGACAATTTTTAGTGTAACAAGAGGGGATATTACATACCTTTTGATCTCATTTGGAAGAGAGTGATGCTTGTCAAAGTAGAGGAGATTCTTGTTTGGACCCTGGGAAGAGGTTGTATAGCATCAAGGCACCAAAGGTTGTAAAGTTCTTCTATTTCAAAGTTAATACAATCAAGTTTATTTTTCTCAATAAGCCGTGTTTTATGGTTTATTTCATGGATTCCTTGATCACCATGATGAACATGATTTATTATATTAGCTATGTATGTGTTATTTCATGTGAGCTTGTTTATGATTGCAGGTTCTTAAAAGGAAACTCTTTCGGATGGTTGAAGCATAGCTGCCACAAACTAGCATTGGACTTAAGGTAGGGTCTAAAACACCTCTTTAGTTTTTATTAATGAATCATAATATGTTTAGAGAAAGGTAGATTTGCTTGTCCTTCTTATTGCTAGATATCTATTGATACTAGGGAGATCAACCTTGTCCGCAAGAACAATTTATCTGGCCAACAAATTGGCAACCATACTGGGGAACTGAATGTCGTTTTTGAATTTCCTTTGTCTTTGACTTGAGAAACTTCTTTTTGTTTCTGGTTTTTTCTTGATGTGTGTGGGATTGGGTTGTTTTTACGTTTTGGATTTCTTTTTGTTTTTTCAAAAAATTTTAAGAGGACTGCACGTTCTATTTGTAATACAGTGTGGACATCCCCACACTGTTACTTTACTGCACAGAGTGGTACCGCATCTAGTTACACCGGAAGCTTGTGGACCCTATCAAAATTTTTGAAAAACTTAAAATGTTTTTGTCCAGTTAAGTTTAAGACTAGTTTACAGCTTTTAGTCTCTACCCAGATCTGCATGTGTCATGTCAATAGTCTCTTGTGAGTAAGTTCCATTGGTATTTTTTGTTTTAGGTGATTTTCTAGAAGTTTTGCATGCCTGGATTGGTTTTCGCTTGGTCCTTGTAGTGACTCAGAGATTAGAAGCCTAAGAAACCTTAGATCACCCTGGTTTTTTTTTGTCTTCTTGATGAGTCTGACCTGTTTGTGAAATCTGTCCTTTGCAAGAAATAAATTTTGATTCTCTTTGAAAATCGTTGACGAACTTGGTTATAAGTTTTGAATTTCATTTTTTACAAAAGAAAACACATTCGGATGTTTTTTTATTGATTTGTTTTTCTGAATGAATTTATCCTTAGTTTACTGAATAACTATGTAAAACGTCCTCAAAAAGATTTGAAGCTTTTATATCGATTAGATTTTTAGAAGTTTTTAGATCTCAAGATTAGTTTTTCATAGTTTTGAGTGTTTTCTAGAAATTATAGTTTCTCTTTTGAAAGAATTTTTTTCTGTAGTTTTGAATGTTGAAAAGAAAAGGGATTTATTTTTGTGAGCTTTAATTAGTAGTCTCATTTTGAGTTTTAGTGAAAAAGACAAAAAGATTTTCTTTTCATTGACATGTTGAAGGAAAGATTTGTTTTTCAAAGAATTGCATTCTCAACTCTTTCTTCTAGCTAGAGATTCGTTCAAAGGAAAAATGAATTGTTTATCACTTTTAGGTGCATTTTTTAGTGTTTTTGGAGTTGAGTCTTCACACCATCAAAGTTTCATCTCCATACCTATTGACTTAAGAAACAACGAATAAAAAATAATGCTTAATTAAAATCGATCTAGCAATCTTTTTATTTCTAGGGAGCTTATCACCAATATAGCTTAGGCTAGTATCTTGGAGTAGGGAGTAATTAACTCTCCAAGATAGTTAAAACAAACAAGTAGTTGTATCTTGCGGTAGGAAAAAAATCCAATTGTAATTGATATAATCTGGGAATCTCCTCTTAAAGGAGTGAGTCACGAGATCATGTCTGAACCTTTGAGATAATCAAGTTTGTCTCATTGGGAAAGATCGCAGATTTGCACATATTAAAAATGGTAAACCTCAGATTAACCATTGTCGAGGAGCCTGGGGTCAATTGTTGGTAAATCTCGGATTGATCATGCCGAGAAGTCTTCAAGGGGATTGAGCTTTGTTACTCTGCCTTTGCGCATAGATCGCATTGTAGACTGTTCCCCCAGTTGTATTTGTTACTGTTGGTAACCTTAGTGACCATAATCTTAAGATTCTTTCCTAAGGTGACGGTGAAGGATGAGTCTCACTGTACCTGGAGCAGACGTCGACTAGACTCACTTAGACTCGCTGGGGCATTCTCTTCACTCGAGATGGTTATGTGAAGAAACTTATGCCAGTCTGTTTCATTAAGCAGGTTGTCGGGGTAACTGTTCCAACTGTTATTTCTGTATTAAATTCTGCGACGTTGGATTTCATCACCAACTAGTGTTTTCAGTACAGAAAGTTACTATTTGTTTGTGGTTTGAACTCTTAGATTTTTTAGGCGTGTGATTCAATTGTTTGTTTCTTTAGAGACTTTAGGTGCTTTTATTGAAATTTTCTTTGTTTGCATGTGATTACTTTCGTCATACACCCAGAGATTATTATTCTTGATCCATCATGTCGAGACAGTCATCTATGTTTTCCCAATCACGGGAAACATTTTTATATGGCGGTCCTACTGTTCCATTGGGGTACTAGTCACTTTCTGGTACATTTTTAGGAGCAACTCCTTAACCAACTGAATATTAGTTATCACCTGGTAATAGGGGAACTAAAATGTTGAATGCAAAGCAGATTTTTATGATGCCTGGTAGTATTCCAAATCCGCAACCTTAAGGTAGTCAGTTACCGCTTGGGGGGAAACCTCAAGGTAGTCAGTTATTGCCTGGGGGGAAACCCCAAGTTAGTCAGTTTTCGCTTGGAGGGCTACCTCAAGGTTATCAACCTTCAGGACAATACATACCCCAAGGTCAACCCCATATTCCTCAGGATGCTTTTCAACCCCAGATTTAGTACATGCCTTAGGGTTATCAACCTCAAGGTCAGTACCCAACTCAAGGTTTCCAACTGCCTTCTGGTTAGTCATATTTACAAGTAACTGGAAATGTACCTCCTAATTATCAACCCTACATTCAACTAGGTTATGGTCCTCCTTATGTACAACCTTTTATGGGTTCTGGAATGAATATGGTGTGGGATCCATCTCAAACTCAACAGACTTTGCAATCTAGTGTGCAGTTATCTAATCAAGCTGGACAACCTTTGGTTTCTGGTCCAACCCAACAACCTGTCCAACCTATGGTTCAAACTTCTGCACCTGGTGTAGTTCATCAGCTTGGGCCTAGTTCACCTCGAACTCCACCTCAAACTGCTACTACAACTACTGCAGCTTTTTCTCAATCTACCCCACCTACTTCTGGAGCATCAATAGCTTCAGTTTCTACTATCCCTGCATCAGTGTCAACTTCTCAAGTCTTTGTGCTGCAGTTAGGACCTGCGCTTCAAACTTTGGTCCAGATACCTACAGGACAAGCTGGTCCAAGTACATTTCCATGAGTCAACCGTACCAGGGACAATATCAATCTGGTCCTACTATACAAAATCCAGTTTATCAGTATCAACCGTAGCCTGGCTATATATATCAACAGCCTCAACAACCCTAGTTTGGTACGGTTAATCCTGGTTTCTCGAGAGGTTATAATATTCCTAATGCAAATCCGATTCTAGTTTATCTTGGATATCCTCCTCCTGGAGCTGGTCTCATTACACAAGGTTTTTGTGAACCTAATTGTTAGTTACCATTTATTGCAACTTTGGATTTAGTTGATTTTTCATGCCTTATGAATGATCCAATTTATTATCTTCCGGATTGGCTGCCAATGCCTAATAAGTTGCCCAGTGATATCCCAAAGATTGAGGGTAAGTCAAGAGAGGATCCATCAAATCATGTGATGACTTATCACCTCTGATGTGCATCTAATTCTATCATAGATGATTCAATTCGCTTACGTCTTTTTCAAAGGACTCTAATTGGTCTTGCTGCCAAATGGTACATTGAGTTACCACGAGGCTGTTTTTATAACTTTAGTCAGTTAACTACTTCTTTCTTAACTCATTTTCAGTTGCTTGTCAGATACGACAATGGCATAGAATTGTTAACTTCATTAAAACAATCTATGTCCACATATATTTCTGATCATATTCATGAATGGCGACGTAGAAGGCATTTAGTGAAAGTTTTCATTCCAGGTCAAATTTTAGCAGAATGGTTCGTTAAATCATTATTACCTAAAATCACTGAGGATGTAGCTAAGGCGGGAGTTGTTACTGAAGAGAAAGTAATTTCTCAAGCTCATTACCTTGACCTCGTTTATACGCAGTCAGGTACTTTACATGAAAAGGTCCTTGATATTCTGAAAACTATAGCTCATTCAAGATCTCATGTCACTGATGGTGTGATTGGTTTAGTTAGTTCTAAGAGAAAGAAGAAATCTTCAAAGAATTCTTCTCTTACAACAATTTTACCTGTTTCCCTGAAAGGAGATTCTTCCATTAAAGTTTCTTCCGATGTCCATGTCGTAGATTCATCTGCAGCCAAATCCAGTAGTAAAGAGAAGGAGAAAAATAAAAACAATCAAAATTCAAAAGAGAAAACAAATAAAAATGAATCTGTTGATGAAAACCAAAAACCTCGCTATCCCCATCAAGTAGATTTTTCGAAATTTGTTAAAGATTCTCAACAAACTACTATCTTGAAGGATCCTTTGCCTACTCAAGATAGTAAAGCGGTTGCTTCTTCCTCCAATACCTCAGAATAACCCATCATGATGATGTCTCATGTCAAGATTGCGACGCGATCACAAGATTATGGTAGTAACAATCCTGTTGATGGTAAAGAAGCAGAATCTTCTAATTCAAACCCATCAACTTCAAGTCCTCTTGTTTTTTATCCACCTCAGAACGAGAAACCCAATCTAGACTTAGTAACCAAACCGCCTACTAAAGGTATATTTCGGAAATCAGCTACGTGAGTTGCTCATGATTATAAAATTCTTGAAGATCTGGCCATTGCCCCTTCAGCAATGTCGGTTTTGGATGTGTTACAATCATGCTCAGCACAACGTAAATTACTATTGTTTGCTATAGGAGCTATTGATATTCAGGATTCAACACTTATAATCTTCAATTTAGAGAATAGTGCACCTTGCTTACCTCATCAAATGGCTTTCCAAATTCCAGTGTTAGTCAAAAATATACCTTGCTTTCGGAATGTGATTGATGAGGGAGCTTCTGAGTGTATTATGTCGATCCAGTGTTGGAGATCACTTGGTTCTCTTACACTCAATTAGTCCTCGATGATTATAAAGGCTTTTGATGGCTGAGGGTTCCATCCTTTTTGTATTTTGGAAGATTTACCTATAGGGGTAGAAGGAAAAACTGTAAATCTAAATGTGGAAGTGGTTGATGCCCCTGTAGATTACAACCTTCTCTTCGGTCATGGTTCGTCTTATGCTATGACTGCTATTGTTTCATCGGTCTTTCACCTTGTTAAGTTTCCCCATAATGGAAAGATCATTACAATAGACCAGCTGAGTTATTTCTCATCCGACCCAGCCTCTACTGATAGTGTTCAGCATGTCGGTAAAACGACTATCCCTTACCAAGATGTTGGAGTAGGTTTGATTAAAGATTTTGGTTTACTGGGAACTTTTTCCTTCCCTCCTCCTAATGTATCGCCTTTAATTGCCAATATTCATATGATTTCATCAAACACTATTTCTTTTGATGATCCTTGAATTGTACTTTCTGATTTCGAGGTGGATTCATTTCATGGCGCGATGCCTATGAGTCCCTATGAAATTGCATATCAGGCTGTACATTCATTTTCTAACTCCTGACCAATCATGAGGATAGTTTCTTCCTATCTCAACCTCACTAAAAAAAGAAACTAGGACACGAGGATAGTTTCTTCCTGTCTCAACCTCGTTAAAAAATGAAACTAGGACGCGAGGATAGTTTCTTCCTATCTCAACCTCGTTAAAAAATGAAACTAGGATGCGAGGATAGTTTTTTCTCGTCTCAACCTTGTTAAAAAATGAAACTGGATGTTTAGAGCATAGTTCCTGGTCTTGTGTCAAGCTCGTTAAAAAATGAAACAAGGAGTTTGGAGCATAGTTCTTTGTCTTATGTCAAGCTCGTTAAAAAATGAAACAAGGAGTTTGGAGCATAGTTCTTTGTCTTGTGTCAAGCTCGTTAAAAAATGAAACAAGGAGTCTTGAGCATGGTTCCTCGTCTTGTGTCAAGCTCATTAAAAAATCAATCAAGGAGTTTGGAGCATAGTTCTTAGTCTTGTGTCAAGCTTGTTAAAAAATTAAAGAAGGAGTCTTGAGCATAGTTACTTGTCTTGTGTCAAGCATGTTTAAAAAATGAAACAAGGGTTTTAAGGATAGTTCTTTTCCTATGTCAACCTCATTAAAAATGAAACACCTCCCTTTTCAAGTCGAGTCTTTTCAAGAACTTGAAGGTAAACCTTCATTTCATCCTCCTGGTTGAATGCAATGAAGCCTGGGGGGCATGTACCTCGATTTGCATCATTAAGCCGGAGGCATGCAAAATTATAACAAGCATAGTTTTTCGTTTCAAGCTTGTGTAAACATGAAACCGAATCCAAGCAGAGTTCTCTATGGTTCAATATTGTGTAAAAATGAACCAATACCTATTTTTCATCTCGTGATTGCCATCTTTATCCTCTAAATTCTGTTAGATGAGCCTTGGTTGTTTTCATTCCATTGCCACCATCTCTTTGGTTGATCATATGCTTTCACTTGCTTGTTTCCTTTCCTGAGGGACGACAATTATGAGTTGTTTTGTTAGCCAACCTCTTGACCATTACATGTTTTGAGTAGTTCCACCATTGTCGGAACTAGTTGCTACCCTTTATACCACTCGTTCCTCTAGGACGAGTCCTCTTTAAGCTCTTTTCTGACTCGTAAAATATGAAAATTTTGCTAAGTTTTTCTTTTTCAACTCGTTAAAACGGAATTAAAAATATGGTCCACTTACAGCTCTTTTCTGACTGTATAAACATTAAAAGATTACCGGACTTTTGTCATTTCAAGTTCGATATTGGTAATAAAATGACATGTTTTCAATTGCTTTTTTACTTTTCTAGATTGAAGGCACTAATTATGAAAAGTACTCCTTGATTGTAATGATCAAGCGGTTCTCTCAAGTATTATTTTATACTTTTTTGGGCTTGGGAGACACAAATTTATGAAAAGGGACAAGCGTTGATTTTTGTTAAGTTTTTCTTCTGACTCCCTAAAATTGAAAAACAACGCGTTTCTCCTATACTGGACTCATTAAAATTTAATAGTAAAGGACCTGTTCAATTTCAAACAGGAACGGACCACTTCTTCTTAGGGTTCGAATTTTAAACTAAGTTGGACTCATTCGAAGGATGAGCTTATAATAAAGAAAATGTTATCCTCCTCAAGTTTGTCAAAAATAAAGAGGTACTTGCCAGAAATGGTGGGGGAAAAAAAGAAAAATGAACCTGTTTGTTATACTTTTTGCTTAAAAAAGCAGTTAACCACTCTTGAACATGACACTTTTTTTTCACCTGGGTTGGGAAATCCTTTGCCTAACAGTTAATCAAACCATATTGAAAGTCTTCACCCAGTTTCTGGGTATTAGCTTTAGGTCAATTGTCACCAAACCATCTGTAGTGTTGTTATGTGTTCAAGTGGTCAGTTCAAATAAACCATTCATTTGCAAAATATCTGTCATCCATCTTGGCCATCCCTGAGTTAGTCCTTACCAAAATAGATTTCTTCAAAAATTGATCTATGATTTCGTGTTGTGGGCTTGCCTATGACGGATTGCTTTCTATCGACTCCAACTCATTATCTAGAAAGATGATCTAGAAATTGTCAGTACCTTGGAATCTGCATGCCTCAATGGTAGGTTTCTCGCTTTTGACGATAGGTTGCATCATTGACCTTTGATCAAAGGATTCTATGACATGTTCGACATCGACTCATTTATTCACATTTCATGGATTGTACTAAGTACTTTGAGGGCCATTGACATTATTGGTGGTTTCTCTCACACTTGTTAATAGTTTACATCATTGATTGGTAATCAAGTGGTTTCTACCATGTTTGACTTCGACACATTCATTCACATGGATAGAATCATACTAGTTCGGGAAGCAGAAATCAAGACCCTGGATCTAGTTTCCACCATCCAGGCTACGAGGAAATTTGTTATTCATTATACAGTGGACTATTCATAAAAAGATGGTTGCGCCCATACTGTGTCTACCTATGTCTATAATTGTGATGTATTACAAAATCATTCTGGTATTAGAGAAGTTTAGATAGTTTTCTGGTCAGTTTTGATCTGAGTATGGGAATTGCATTGAATCTTTTTATAGGTTCCGACAAGGGTGTCCACAGGAAGATCCTTGAAATGATAAAGTACTTCACTCTTCTTAGATGACAAAAACTATCCTTATCTATTATAGAGTTTGCACTTTAGGGTGCAATCTGTTGCACAAAAATTGTCACCTTGACATTCTGCAATTAGTGTGGGTCTATCATCACTCATACCTTCCTCCTTTGCAAGTCTTAAACCTCAGTTCTTCATATCAAGCTTTGAAAATAAGAGAAAGACCTTAAAAATATCTAAAACTCTGGTTTCACACTTTCTCTTAGCATTACCTGCGACCCTGCACCTATTGGTCATGTCCCCTACGCACCTGACCACTCTGTATCTGTGTTATGGGTGCGGACCCCTGTAAAAGTTAAAAAGGCACAAGTACATTTTTAAAAACTCACTTTGAATCATTTCTGGAAGCTTCTAGAGGGAATCTTAAAGTGGCAATTTCGCTCCTTGAGGGTTCATGCATCCCATACCTTAAGGAGCTAACCCCTTGATGTGAGGAGCTTATCCCTTTGAAGGAGGAATCTATCCCTTCAATGGTGTACCTGTAACCTCCTTCCTTTGCACTATAAAATGAAGCATTGGGTTGGTTACTTGGGAGGTTGAAAGCTAAATATTTTTTAGGGTAAATGCTGCTGGAACATAGTCTTCCTAATTGATCTTTTGAGAGGAGAGATTACATACCTTTTGTTCTCATTTGGAAGAGAGTGAGGCTTGTGAAAGTAGAGGAGATTCCTGTTTGGACCCTGGGAAGAGCTTGTACAGCATCAAGGCACCAAAGATTGTAAAGTTCCTCTATTTCAAATTCAGTGCAATCAAGTCTATTTTTCTCAATAAGCTGTGTTTTATGGTTTATTTCATGGATTCCTTGATCACCATGATGAACATGATTTATTATATTAGCTATGTAGGTGTTATTTGATGTATGCTTGTTTTTGATTGCAGGTTCTTAAAAGGAAACTCTTTCGGATGGTTGAAGCATGGCTGCCACAAACTAGCATTGGAGTTAAGGTAGGGTCTAAAAAACCTGTTTAGTTTTTATTAATGAATCACATTATGTTTAGAGAAAGGTAGATTTTCTTGTCCTGCTTGTTGCTAGATATATGTTGATACTAGGTAGATTGGCCTTGTCCGCAAGAACGATTTATCCAGCCAACACTTCTTGAATCTAATAAGGGCCGAGTCATATTGTTTGCAACTTGCCCAGGAAATCATGGAATCTGGAGTCATAAAGGAATGCCCAATCCTCTTTTTGAAATGTTTTCTTCTTGATGAGGTTGTCATGCCATTTTTCCCTTTGTTGCTGAATAATTGCAATCCATTGCAAAGTAAGCAGTCGAGCCTCATCCAGTTCGTTGATCTACTGGAGTCGCTTGGTCTGGGCTTCTGTTAGATCCAACCCTACTTCCTCGGACATTATAGTGGGCCCCATTATTGTAGCAATAATGTTGCACCTCTTGGGACTCCCTTCTTTAATTTTATCAACCCGGTAGTTCGTAACAAACTTGGAAGCGACGGTGTTGTATGCACAAGTACTAGCTCTTGCCGCAACTATCACTTGGTCAAATGGCACAAGTCTGCTAGGGGCTTAAGCCAAATTCTATGAGATCTGAGAACAATTTTTTTAACTGATGGATGAAAGCTAACTCAAAGGAAGCTAATCTACTTGCAGAAAGAAACTGAAAAGCTGAAAGGAAATGCAAACCCTGGCAAACCCTAATTTTACCAGCTAGCCCTATTGATGCGAAAAAGGGGATGCAAGCTACTGAAAGAGATGCCAGTGAATTCTAGGAAGGTAAAATGCATGTGTCTAAGTTATCACTATCTGAAGAAAACATATTTTTGTATTTTTGAATAAGTTGTCAGAATTATCGTGCATGTGCTTTAACTGTTTTTGACTGTGCAAAGGTGGATCGGTTGGAGAAAATTCTTGCAAGAGGTTGGGAAGGTTCAGAGAGGAACTAAGGGGTCCCTAGCACCCTTCTATAGAGTTTCACAGAGTTTGGCTATCAAGAAACCGCTTTCATGAGCTTCTACAGGAAGTTTATATGGGTTCTATAGGATGTTCTGGAATTTCTACAGGATGTCTGTAATTTTCTACAGGATGTTCAGAAATACGATTTTGGAGGATGGATAGAGGGAGAAAGATGAAGGAGTGGGTATGGAGGTGAGATAATGGTGTTAATGGGTCGAGGAACTAGTGGATGAGGCTAAGGAGCGATTGGATTTGTTCAAGGATGGAGGAAGCGATGATGCACAAGAATGCAGAAATTAGGGCAAGGTGGGAAAAGTATGGCAAATGAAGGGTAGGAATCATGGACTAAGGTTTGGAGTAGATTATCTGATGGAGGAAAGGTATATAGAGAGGTAATACATTTTCTCTGCAAGTTATTTCTGAAACTGAACAAACAAATACTCGGAAAATCAAGGACCTAGCTACTTTAACCTAATCTGATCTATATAACAACAAAGAAAATGAACATCAGTTTATCATGTGAAATAGCTATGCAAACTAAGCAATCATGAACCTGATCATGTAACCACAACTGGTATCAGCTTATGCAAATGAGAATCTAACACCAATAATTGCATGAAGAAGCAAGAACAATGTTTTTATGGCAGCAAGGACACCTAGGTCTCAGCTCATAATCCCAAGGAGGGAGAGGTGAGATCAAAGGTTGCTTGATGACCTTTTTCGAAGATATTTTCTGTTATTAACCTATCAAATCAATCTGAACATGAAAAGCCTTTTTAATAATCAAAAGCAACCTAAATAACAAAACAAAATTGAAATCTAAATAGCAGATTTTATTCTAAGAATGCAACAAAAACACATAAAGGTAAACAAAGGAGGTACTGGGCACTTGAGATGGGCCAAACCCCAAGAGCTACAACCTCCTAAGAGAGATTAGAGCTAGTACAAAGCTGGATTCATCTTTATTGATCAAAATAATAGTTACATTCCAAAAACTATTCACAAGGAAAACTTGGAAATGTGCTGAAATGCAGAGTTAAACTATTGGCTAAAAAAATGACTAAAAACCGAACTACAAACTAGCTAACTTCTGCCTACAAAGTGACAAACTGAAATGAGGCCCTAAGCCTTCTTATCTATACAAATTGAGGACCCCAACAATCCTCCTAAACTTTAGGAACTCGGCTGCCAAAACTTGTAGTTAGCAGCAACTTTACTAGCCCTTACTCGGCTGCCCTTGTGATAATCGATTTGGTGGCCCTTGAACTCTGAGCTGATGGTGGAGAATTCGAGTTAAGGGCCCATAAATGAAGGGGACACCTTCCTACAAATCCTCTCCACGAATTAGGATGCCAAGTGCTCATTTAAACCTTTGATTTTGTTTCCAAATTGACCAAAAAGACTGCATAAAGCACACATTAGACTTGTTGGCATAATGACTAACCCAATTCACTCTATTAGCATAAATATAATTGAAAACATACAATAAACTAATGAGAATGGTGGATTAAGTTGAATTAGGAGGCTGAATGAGCCCATATAATTATTCATTTTGGGGGCTCATCATCACCCCCTCACTGAAAGTGTTGCTCATCCTCTGAGCAACTAATCTATCTCTTCATCTTTGATGGCCCTGGTGGCCTCCCTGTCAAGCCAAGCTTTTGAAGTGATGTCCTCTTCTCGGTCATGAAACCATGCTTTTCCCTCTACTTCTTCCCACTGCCTGTGCTCCTTTCCTTGTAGCAGTTTTGTTAGCGCCTCAACCTCAGCCTGCAGCTTGTCCTCTCTTTGCTGTTCATCAGATGTTTCCTTGTCTTTCCTTCTTCCTGTGATTGTTTGGCCACATTTTCCTCCAATTTCTTGGTCTCTCTTAGCTTAGCCTGAGTTTCCTATAGAGAATTCTCAGTTTCCTGTAGAACTATCCCAGCTTCCTGGAGAGTTGTCTTTGAGTCCATCATCTGAATTCTCTCTCTCCAAGTGAAGTTTTTTGGGCTTCCTTGTTCATAGGTGATGGTTATCTTTGAATGAGACTCCTCCCTTTGCTTAGTTGTGGCGTCCTCAATAGTAATTGGCTCTTTTGACTGTGGTTTAGGTCTGCCAGCTTTTATCTACGTGCTCCTTCTTGCCTTAAAGTACATGGAGGTTTACCTCTTTCTCTTCCTTTTTAGTCTTGGAGGTGTGCTAATGGTGGCAAGCACAGCTGCTACCTCCCTGGCCAAAATCTCAGGTGATTTCTCCTTTTGTTGTTCTATTTTCATGCTTCCTGTAGAAACTGTTTCAGTCTATTTGGCTAGATGTGTCTTTCTTTTTAATTCCTGTGTGGTTTCCTTGGCTATGACACTCTTTAGTTGGACTTGTTCAACCCTCTCTGCTCTACTTTGCAACCGTTTTTCCCCGGGTGTTTGTGCCATTGTTCCTCCCATAGTTTTAGGCTTCAACAATTTGGCCTTTTCTCCTTTTCCCCTTTGTTCTTGGCTTGCCTGAATGTCTTGCATTTCTTCATCATTGGTTTTCTCATCTTTCAATGTGTTCTTCTTCCTTACTGTTGGCTCTCCTCACACCATTTTGTCCTCTACATGATGTTCCTCACAAAGGAAGAATGCTTTCTTGGCAACTTGGCCCAATGTCCTTTCTTCTTTGCTCCAAGATATCCCTAATGGCAGACCCATAACCTGAATAATGAGCTCAGGGGTTATCTCTAGGGTCAAACCCCTAAAATTGGTTGTGGCCTGTGTCTTTGATTGAGATCTCAGGGACATTAAAAATTCTTCAGCTATCTAGTTAAGAAAGGAAGAGTTTTGCTTCTACAGACAGAGGACAGAGACCAAGTTTTTCTTCTTAGGACATATTTAGATCTTCAAATTTTAAAATTTTCACCCACAGGCTAGCTCTCACAACTGCATATGCCTTCCTTATAAGAGAATTTTAGAGACCAGAAACATGGAGAAGAATTTTGATGCAGAAAAACTGAGAAATTCCATGCAATACACAAGCAAACTTCTATTTCCAACTCACAAGTTGATTTTTCTCTAATTTCCCCAATTAAGATTGTTCAATTCACCATCTTTTTGAAACATACCATGCATGGAAGAGTATTTTTGAGCCTACCTCTCTCAGAACTCCAAATTCGACGAAGGAAAGTCCAAGCTTCCCTGCTTCTAAAAGTTGTGCAATACTTCCTATAGATCTTCTTCCTGTAGAACACCGATAAGCAGGAGGGTTTTAAAAAAATGGCCGAGAAAGCTTGGTTTGCTGCTATGGAGCTGGTATGGAGCTTGTTGCAACTGCAAGGACAATGATAAACTGTAAACAACAGAGGTGAGAGTTTGATTGGCTATTTTATGGATATTTTCGTTGATGGAGGGCGAGCTAGCCACTGTACGTTGGCCCCATGCAGGCCATTGGTCCCCACTACAGTGTTATTATTAACTATTTTTTCTCTGCCTGTAATCACGTCCATCAATCATGCTGAAGTTTAAACGGTCACCACTACCTGTTATTAGATTTCTTCCTGAGATGGCTGAGCACACGTGTCGTACTCACCCACTGAGCATTGTTTGAACTGGATGAGGGTGGCCAGTTAGCTGGCCACCGATTTTTTTAATCACAACCATCTCATTGCTCACGTGGTTTTCAAATTACATTCATGCAATCAGAGGAATGAGTTTAGTCACGTACCTGGAAGTCGAATGTGGTTGCTGTGAGGTGTTGTGGCCTTTCCTTCTACTGCATGCATTTGTTTTTGTGGTTACATGATGGCTTGGTTGCTGAATCATGGCTATTTTTCTTGTGTAGGTATCCTCTGGCCAGATCTAAGCTACAGGAATTTGTTTCCACGTTCAGACTTGCACCCTCAAACTGCTGATGTTGAATTTTCATAGGACAATAACTTGTTTTCTCCATTGCTCCTGAGCGATAGATCAGATTGATCTAAAACTTTTTGAGCATGTTTCTATCGTCATTGTGCACCACCCATAGCAAAATTTCGATCAATGGATGCATGGATATCAAGAAAAACTGAAAATGGCTGAATATTACAAAGGTCCATTTCTCGGAAACCATGCATCAGAATCGGCTGAAACTGCTTGGGTAGGTTATTATCGCCCATATGCATCTCCCCATGAAATAGGTTTTGAAACAGAGGCATGGATATGGAGAAAATGCAAAAATGGCTAAAGGTTATGGAGGCTGATTTCTTGGAAATCGTGCCTTGGAATTGGCTAAAACTACTCAGGCATGTTTCCATCATCCCTGTACAACTCCTCGTAAAACGGTTTTGTAAATGGATGCATGGTTTTCAAGTTAGGGCAAAAACAAATTTTAGCACTATGTATTTTTGCTTCCAAGCATTCTGCAGTTTTTTGCATGGTAAGAAAAATGAGCTTGGGCTGTGATGCATGCATGTAAATGATGGAGGAGAAGTTTGAAGATTGCAGGAGGACTTATGAACCCTTTAGGAAGCTATCATGTTCGCTAAACTGTCTTTTTGAAATCCATTTCTAGCTTCCTTTAATTTCTACAGGAACTTCCTGTAAAAGCACAATGAGGTGGAAAAAATGATGGAGAAAGGTGAGGGATGGAAACAGGGGTGGCTGCAGACCTAACCAATAGATTCCAACCTTCAGATACCCCTCCAAAATAGAATTTGACTCACCCGAAGGTTCTAGAGGATGTTTCCTATATAAATACAAAACTTCCTGTAGAAAGCCCAGAACTTCCTGTAGAAAGCCCAAAACTTCCTAGAGAAGGTGGAACCTTGACCTGAATATGATCAAATCCTAGCAAAGGTAAGTGGCCATGGAGGGAGTGTCTGTAGGGATGTCCTATAGCCTGGTACGGACCCCTATCCTCGTTTTGCTTGACCATCCTTACCTGCAATGTATTCCTTGCAACCTACAATTATTTTACAGAGATTAGGCCTGTTTTCTCTTTTTTCTCTTTTCCTTTTTTTTTTGAAAACAATTGGGGCACCTCATTGAGGTTTTCACCCTAATTGCCTACCCTGGGCACCTCCAAGGGAGGTTTTCACCCAAGGATCTTATTATTTTTTCTTTTCTTCTTTTTTTTCCCTAACCCATTGACCGCCTCATTGATCCAGGTGGATGTTGGTGGCCACCCACCTATCGCATTTGGACCCCCACAATTTTCTGTTTCGTTTTTTTAGTTTTCGTAATTGTAGCACAATTTACTATTTTTAGCAGTTTTTTCGGGTCCTGAACTTCCCGAGCCATTTTGAGGCCCTAAACGACATTTTTTGGGAAATCTAGGGGCAACATGGGTCCATGGACCGATGTTGCCCTTCCCAAAGTGGTAGTTCTCGGATAGATCTTTCTAACGAGCTATCATACACGCCAAACAGAGATCGTATGCCAAAGTTATGACCCCGGGAAATTGATGTACGAATTTACCCAAAACGGGGCCCACAATTTGGCGTTTCATCTTCTAGGGGTAGGTTTTGGAATGTGAAGGGTTTTCCATTGTTTCTCAATAATGAATAGGCATTCAAGCCTCATTCTAACATAGTTCAGAACAGTTCAGAGGCATGTAGCCACACATCTCTTCTCAGAGATAAGCTGCCATTGCCCTAGCTGGTTTATTTCCATTTCTGGTTGTAAGCATATTTCAGTATTCTCCATTAATGAAATGAATTATTATTTCCGCTGCATCTTTTTGTATATGGTTATCTCTGTAATTTTTTGCGTTCCTGTTTAAATCTGGATCACTCATGGAGGTTTTCAATCAATGAGCCAATCTGAGGCACCTCCAAGGAGGTTTTCACCTTAGATTTTTATTTTCTTCTTATTTTCATTTTTTTCTCGTTTTCCATTTTTTTTTTCTACCCTACCCTACTTGAAAAACAAAATCATTTTCAAGTATAAGAATACTTCCAACGGAGCCATGTGCACATTGAGATTAGAGACAAAATGATGCGGAGGCTTGAAATGCATGCTTTGACAACTATCTGGATTTCAGAGACCAAATGATTTGACTTTGAAGGGATCAAGAATAGCTGAAGAAGAGAGTACTGCTGCAACTTAGTTACTGCCTAGAACCATATCTTAATATAGCTTTGATATCCTTGGTCCTTTTGCTGATCTGGATCATTTTCCATATCTTCTTCTATCTTGACCTTCACATCTTCCTCTTTTTGCTGAGTTTTCTCTGGAATACATGTAGGATTTGATGGTAACCATGAGGGAGCACTCTCAATCTCTGATTTTGATGTCTTCTCTTCATCAATTGCAGCCCATGGTTCTTTGCTATCCTCTTTTGAATCTTCTTTTGCTGGATGTGGTCCTTCAATGCTATAATCTCTGTTTTGTAATACTCTTCCTGAGCTATGGTGAAGATCATTGAGCTCAAGAGGAGTCATTTGGACATGTTGTGCCTCAACATTGCAATCATGTTGAACTGCTCCAATGTACGGGTTTGGAAATAGTGGTATGGGTAGTTGAGTGGGGGTGTATATTTGAGATGGATGTGGATGGGGTTGTGGTTGGGCAGGTGGTGGAGGAAAACCTATTGTTGACAGGGCCTTTCATGGCTCATCCTTTTGTGTGCTACCATTCTTTTCCAACACTTAGAAAATGTATGGTTATGTAATCCACAAAAGGTACATTTCCTTCGATTCCATGATTTATGTTCATCTTTAACAACATGATTATAATCGAAATGAACATTCGAATGTCGAAACTGGTTATACCTTTCCTTGTTGTCTTTGGTGTAAGTATGGCAATGAGAGCTTGCCTCAGCTCTTTCCCTACAATGGAAACTACCATAGCATGATGGGGATGTTTTCCCATCATTCTCTTTCCTCGATGATTTCAACAATGTCTCGAATGAATCTGACCCCTTCAAGAATTCTCCTTTAGTGTATCTCGAGTCTGCAAATTGAGGTATTTGCACAACCTCCAATGGTTGGGTTATGCCTTGGTTATTAACACCAATTTTTCCTTCCTCATTATGCCTCATCCTTGTAAGGAGCATCATGTTTTTCCTTGTAATTAGGATCTCCAAATATTGAACATAAATCATACTATGTGAAGACGTAACTGAAATGAAATCAACATCTTTTACCTCCTCCGTCGATTTGGAAAGAACTGATGAGGGATGCTCATCATCTATTGTTGCTGGTTCGCTAACTGTCGTGGCACATTCCCCAACATCCTTTCTAACATACCCAAGTCTTGCATGATAGGGTAATTCTTCTACTTTTATGGGGTTGACAATGCCTTGGCCATTAACACCCAAGCCTTTCCCTTCATACCCTATTCTCTTCAATAGTTTGGAGCCAATTCTTGTAGTATTATTTTCAAAAACAGTGAAATCATCATCAAGAAACATACATGAATTCAGAGAATTGCATTTTACCTCACATGGGTCACGCTGCAACTTTTCCAAGGCCTCATTCTTTTCTTGCAACTGTCATAGAAAACTATGTTTCTCATCTTTCTCTTCATGCAGGAACATCTTCAATTCAATGTTCTATGTTTGAAGATTATGTTTTTTTTGCTTCAGTTCTTCCATGGCCTCTTTTGTGGCTTGCAACTGAAGTTGCAATCACTCCTTTTCCTTTGTCTCTTTCTGTAGAGTTTCATACATTATTTACACTCTTTTGGAAATTTTGAGCACGGTCTCTTACATCGCTTTTCATCCTTTGTCACTACATGTTCCATTGTTCACGTTGCAATTCACATACACACAAAGACTGCTTTGATACCACTTGATGCAGGTCCAAGTGTGACAAAGGACCCTTCCAAGACCTTTTACTTTCATGATGTGATAAATTTCATTTGAAAAGAACATTAATGAATACATCTGCTTGCCGTAAATAAGAAGGAACATGTCAATCATCAACACTTGAAAACATAAGATGTTGATAAATGAGTTTGTCCAGGAGGGACTACGTATCTGGGCTCCGATGTCAAGATGGTGTAGGCTACTGCATTAAGTGCTATTAATAGTGATGATGTACATAAGAGGTGATGTCGCTATCATACAAGGAAAATGCCCTCATGCAGGAGTGGCTCCAAGAGATGTTCCACTACAGGAACTCTCAGTCAAAAGATTCCTATCATTATGACACAAACTCATGCATGATGGGCATCCCACCAATATGGCACAAAAGGGATCTCAATGAAAACATGCATGGCGACACATGAGTATCCCATCAACATACAACAAAGGGATCTCAAACAAACATGACGAATCATGACAATAAGTACATCACATAGATGATTCCGCATCACATAAAGTAGGAATCATGAGACAAGTAAGAAATAAGATCCCACATCAAACATCAAACAAGGATCCGTGCAACACAATGCATAGCAAAAGAAGTACATGAACACACTGCATATACCTCACAACCAGGGGCCATCTAAAACATCGGATGGCAAAATGTTGAAGTTTCTTGGACCATCGAGCTCACGACATCGAATCACATGGAAATGACTGCTCGCATATAAATGCTAATACTTGCATTCCACTTAGGAAAGTGGCTGAAGAATAGAATGAGCAACTAAAAAATTTGAATGCACCATCAGATTTGTGACGTCAAATAGTGTAAAATCAACTATCCAATTTATGAATTCTGAGAAGTTGAGAATCTGGGGCTTAAGGAATCTTTTAGATTCCCCTTGGATTCCTCAAAGATTTTGCTCCATGGGTGGACTAGAAATCTGTAGTTCCAAAGGTGAATCTGACCTTGCCATTGTGATCCCTGCTGAAAACCATGAAAGATGACTCTAAACTTGACTATATTCTGACATGGAGAAAAATTACCTCAGGAAAATTTCAAGGATAATGGTTCCGCTCCCTATTTTTGTAGCAATCATGGTTCCACCCTCATACTAAAAATGGCCAAAAAATACAGAACTTTGATGGAGGCACGGATAGTGCCATCGCATTCATGGCATTAAGAAGTACTGAAAACATATAAAATTTGTCAAATTCTGACAAAGTGAAAATCTGGCCCTCCCGCAAAATACAACCTCGAACTATGTGCACAACCTCCTCCTGTCTTGAAATCCATGCCCACTCCTGGTTCGTCCATCTTGGGCGCACTGAGAAAATAGGTTTATTTATAAAATCGTGGGTGGATTAACCAACGAATTGGTTGTGGCACAATGTCAAAGTTAGGAATTGGTTGAGGAGGGGTCAGGTGATCAAAGCCCGCCCCTCATATTTTTTGGCACATTATAGTTTTACAACAATGAAACAAATTTAAAACGGGGTTCAGTTCCGCATTGAGCAGCCCACCACATGCTCCCCGCACTAACTGAGCATTAATCGTTGGTTTGGTGCATTGTTATGGTGGTGGTACATTACTTGTACATGGTTCAATGTGGGGCCACTGTGTAGGTAGGGTTGGCCCTCCCGCCAGCCATGGGTTCATGTCCCACAAACCCCGTTTAATATGGTATGCATAGTGTACAAGGGAGAGGTGTGGGGTGGTGTGGGTGGTGGCCCACCACCACCCCTTTTTTTATATATTTTTTGTTAAACAAAATGAACATACACCTTTTTGAAAATTTGAATTTAAGCCATAGGATTCTTTTTAACGAGGCCACAAATTCACCTGGAATTCAGCCTAGGTTGGCCAAAATCTAGTGGCCAGGTTCTGTCCAAATTGTGGCCTCCTTAAGCCTGCCTAATCAGCAAAAAGTCAATCCAACTTTGAAATCTTCCAACTTTCGCATACGAACTCGGTTTGATGAACCGTTTACACCGTCACGATCATGGTGATGAGATCTATGCTCTGGTCCTAGTTCGAGCATAATCCAAACACTTTTGAGTTTTGAGCTTTCTTGAGTCCTCTTTGTTGTGTGTGTGTCTCTAGAGCCACCTGGATCACCCCGTGTGAAAAAGATATTCGCCTATCCAAGAGAATCAAGTGATGCACTGAACGATCAGTTTCCTCTCTCTTGTCGTCAAATGTTTGGGTAGATTCCCCACTGCCAGACAATTTTCCACATCTACGTACCATGGCATCTTGACTGCCACGACAAATAGATGTTCATCCAAAAATTGGTTGTCTACCACCAGTGGATCATTCACCTTCGAGATTCGAGATAGGAAATCAGCAACTGGGTTTTCCTTCCCCAGACGATCACTAATAGTAATGTCAAACTCCTCCAAAAGCAATAGCCACCATGTTACTTGACCATTTGTGATGGGTTTATTAGCTAGATATCAAAAAATAGAGTGATCAGTGTCCAGAAAGACTTGGTATCGAGTTATGTAGTTTCTAAATTTATTTATTTCATAAATAATAGCTAAGAATTCTTTTTCTGTCACTGTATAATTAAGTTCTGCAGAAGTGATAATTTTTCTAATATAATATATAGCATAAGGTTTCATGTCCTCCTCCTAGACAAGGAAAGTGCCTATAGCTACATCTGATGCATCTGTGGATATATGGAATGTCAACTCCTAGTTTGGTCTGTTGGGTCGTGTTATATTTTTTCCATGACTAGCCTAGGTAGTTAATTGGGGGTTTAGAGCAGGGGTGGAGCACCGCTTTCATTGTGATGATTATGCAGTGGGGGTGGTAGCCCCCCCTGTCTGGGGGGTTTTAGGGGGGCAGGTAGCCCACCTCTACGGGGTCTGAGGTTGTGCCCCGGGAAATTTTTTTTGGACCCTATATTAGGTTTGGCAAACCTACCTATGGTTTTGTGCATTTTTTTCACACACGGTTTTGGACGCAATGGTTTTCGGTCCATGGTATTGGATGCTTCAGCATGTATAAATATGTATTGTAACATTGAAAGGAACATAATGAAAAATCAATTTAGTAGTCCCGGTTTTGAGATCTAGGCGAAAATCTCTGTGTATATGTGTTTTATGCGTTATGGTCTCACATTGTTTATTTTCTATGTTTTATAATTCATATGCAGGTAATTTATGTACAGGGTTAAAACATACATTTGGTATTAGAGTTTTTTTGGCTTCAAGGTGACGTCTTTGTTGCTGAGGGGTTTCGCTCAAGCCTATGGTAGACCCTGTTCAGTGGGAGATCTGCGGGATCGATTCTGGTAGTGAATGAAGATGGCAAGTAGTGAAAAGATAGAGATTGAAAAATTTAATAGTCAGAGTTTTCAGTTGTGGAAACTGGAGATGGAGGATCTCTTGGTGGATAAAGATCAGTGGATCACAATAGATCCAAGTACTAAACCAATGGGAGTGTTTGATGAAGAATGGAAGAAGTTGGATCGGAAGGCAAAGAGAATAATACAATTGTGTGTATCAGATTCAGTATTGCTGAATGTATCAGGGGAAACTACAACTAAGGCTTTGTGGGACAAGTTAGGGACTTTGTACCAATCTAAGTCTTTGGTGAATAAATTGTTCCTATAGAAAAAGCTGTATAAATTGAGGATGAAAGATGGAGACTCGGTGATAGAGCATCTGAATGCATTTAATATTGTGGTAAGTCAGTTATTATCTATTGATATTAAAATTTTAGATGAAGATAAGTGCATCAGTTTGTTGTGTTCTCTACCAGAATCATGGGATAGTCTGGTTCTTGCAATAACTAGCAATGAAACTTCCTTGCAGTTCAATGAAATAGTCTCATCCTTGCTAAAAAAGGAGATGAGACGAAAAAATATGGAGAGCTAGAATGGTGATGCTTTGTTTGTACGAGGATGGTTCTAGAACAGAAACAAAAATAAGTCATTGAGTGGGAGATCTAAATCTAGAGGGAGATCTAAATCTCTAGGAAAACCTATCAACATGGTTTACTAGAAATGTGGAAAGGAAGGGCACTACAAAAGGGACTATAAATCTAAAGCTCCTGACAAAGGAAAGGGATCTAATGATGCTCCTTCTGTAGAGGTGAAAACCACCTCAGATGAAGGTGGGGATGTGTACTTGGCTTCTTAAAGTACACATGTAGATCATGAGGCATGGTTGATTGACTCAGGAGCATCCTTTCACTTCACTCCCCATAGAGAGTGGTTCTACCAGTATGAGAAATATGATGGTGGTGATGTCTTCTTAGTGGATGATATGAAGGCTAGAATTGTTGGTTTCGGAAAGGTAAAGTTGAAGTTGCAAGGTGGGAGGGTTATAACGCTTCCAGGTGTTCTGCATATTCTTGCATTGGCTAGAAATCTGATTTCTGTAAGCAAGATAGATGATGCAGGTGTTAAAATAGTGTTCAAGGAAGATACCTACAAGATGATTCGGGGAGCACTGGTATTGATGCAAGGAGTTTGGATTGGAACTCTGTACAAGCTGCAAGGTAGCACTGTTGTTGATGGGTGCAATAGTTTTGTGTTTCCTGAAAGTGGAGCAGAAAATCTAGTGGTCTCTGGAGAGAAGACCATGTGTGGCATCAAAGGCTTGGACATATTGGAGAGAAGGACCTTCAAATACTTCATGGTAAAGGTATGGTAGAAGGTATGAGTAATAGCTCTCTAGATTTTGATTTCTGTGAAAATTGTGTATCTGGGAAGTAGAATCGGGTGAGTTCCCCTCTGGTGGTAAGAGGGTGAAACAAATATTAGAGCTTGTGCATAGTCATGTGTTTGGACCTATGAAGGTTCCATCACTGGGTATGTCTGTGTACTATGTATCATTTATAGAAGACTTCTAAAGGAATACATGGATATATTTTCTTAAGAAGAAATCTGAAGTATTTGACAGGTTTAAAGAATTTAAGGCTTTAGTGGAAGACCAGACAAAGAAGAAGATAAAGGTGTTGAGGTTAGATAATGGTGGAGAGTTTTGTAGCAAGGAATTTGAAGAATTCTATAAGAAGTGTGGTACAACACGGCAGAAGACTACTCCATACACACTTGAGCAAAATGGAGTTGCAGAAAGAATGAACAAGATGTTGATGGAAAGGGCAAGAAGCATGCTTAGTGATGCCAGGTTAGGACATGAATTCTGGGTAGAGGCAATGGAGACAACATGTTACTTGGTCAATAGATCACCTTCATCAGCGTTGGAGGATAAGACTCCACGAGAGGTATGGACTGGTAAGAAAACCTCTCTTTCACATCTGAGGGTATTTGGATGTGATACATATGTACATGTTCCAAAGGAAAAAAAAACCAAGTTAGATAGTAAATCTGAAAAGTGCACCTTTATTGGGTATAAGGATGGTGTAAAGGGTTATAAGCTTTGGAATCCAGTAACAAAGAAGGTTGTGTACAACCGAGATGTGGTGTTCATAAAGATGAAATATGTTATTAAACATGAAGTCCAACCAAAGGAACCTGAGAAGATAGAGTTTGAGCTTAAGGAGGAAGAATAAGACTCTACAATAGAGGAGGAATTAGAATATGAAGGGCCACAAACTCCAACTGTGAGAAGATCAGTTCGAGAAATAAGACAGCCAGAAAGGTATAGTCCATATTCTTTCTGTTCAAATCTTTCTTTATTTGTTACTGATGATGATCCCAGAGCTATGAAGGAAGCAGTATATTCAGAGGATGGAAAACTCTGGAAAGAGGCCATGGTTGATGAAATGGCATCTTTGCACAAAAATGAGGCTTGGTATCTAGTGCAGTTGCCAGCTAGAGGGAAACCCATTGGCAGCAAATTGGTGTTCAAGAAGAAGACCAATGCAGAAGGAAAGGTGGATAAATACAAAGCTCAGTCAATAGAAAAAGGTTATTCCCAGATGTTGGGAATTGATTTTGGTGATATTTTTTCTCCTATTGCCAAGGTAGCTTCTATCATATTAATTTTATCTATTGTTGCTTCTTTTGATTTTGAGGTAGAACAAATGGATGTGAAGACAACATTTCTTCATGGGGATCTAGAAGATGAGATCTACATGAAGCAACTTGAAGGCTTTGCGGTGAAGGGTAAGAAAGAATGGGTATACAAGTTAAAGAAGTCTCTATATGGGTTAAAACAGTCACCAAGGATGTGGTATCAGAAATTTGATACATTTATACAGGGACTTGGCTTCACTAGAAGCAAAGCAGATCATTGTGTGTATTTTAAATTAATTGGTGACCATGTTATTTATCTGGTCTTGTATGTGGATGATATGTTGCTGGATGGAAATGACAAAGAAATTATCTAGGATTTGAAGACTCAATTGTCCTCCAAATTTGACATGAAAGATCTTGGTGCTGCAAACTATATTTTGGGCATGGAAATTAGAAGAGATCGGGCAAAGAGGAAGCTCTAGTTAAACCAGAGGAAGTATGTCAAGACAGTATTACAGAGGTTTAATATGAAGGATAGTCAACCGATGAAGGTTCCTATTCCTGTAGGTGTAAATTTATCTGCCGACATGTCCCGTGTTCCATATGCAAGTGCAGTCGGTAGCCTAATGTATGCAATGGTTTGTACTAGATCAGACATTGCACATGCAGTGGGAGTATTGAGTAGGTTTATGTCAAAACTAGGGAAGGAGCACTAGACAACAGTGAAGTGGGTTTTTAGGTATTTGCATGGCACTAGTGATTATGGCTTGTGCTACGAAGGAAGACCAAGATTGGACAGAGTGTTGGATATTCGTGGCTTTGTTGATGCAGACTGAGCTAGAGATCTGGATCAAAGAAGATCTACAACTGGATATGTGCTTCACCTATCTGGAGGTGCAGTCAGTTGGATGAGTAAGAAACAATCTATCATGGCACTATCAACTACAGAGGCAGAATACATGACAACCACTCATGCAAGAATGGAAGAAATTTTGTTGTAGAGATTGTATTCAAATATGGGGTTAGTATAGGGAGCTATAAGGATAGACTATGACAACAAAAGTGCAATTTTCTTGGCAAAGAACCCTACTTATCATTAAAAAACAAAGCACATTGATGTTCAGTATCACTTTATGAGGGATATGATAGAAGACAAAAAGGTGCTGCTGGTAAAGGTGGACACTTTGAGAAATACTGCAGATGCCTTGACAAAATCTATGAGCTCTCATAAGTTCTCTTGGTGTAGAGAAACAATGGGAATTGTAGGGATAGATAAATGACTAATCTCTCCTGTGGCCCCCTATGGAAAGAAAACAACAAGTGGGAGAATGTTGGGTTGTATTATATTCTTTCCACAATTAGCCTACGTAGTTAATTGGGGGGTTAGAGGGGGAGCGAAGCCCCCCCATCGTTGCGCTGATTTCACAGCAAGGGGGTCACAGGGGGGGCGGTAGCCCCACCTATCCGGGGGGTTTGAGTGGGGTAGGCAGCACCCTGGGAATTTTTTTTTGGACCCTATATTAGGTTTGGCGGACCTACCTATGGTTTTGTGCATGGTTTTCACACATGGTTTTGGATGCGATTGTTTTTAGTCCATGGTTTTGGACACAATGGTTTTCGGTCCATGGTTTTGGATGCGATGGTTTTCGATACATGGTATTGGATGCTTTGGCATGTATAAATATGTATTGTAACATTGAAAGGAACATAATGAAAAATCAATCTGGTAGTCCTGGTTTTGATATCCATGGGAAAATCTCTGTGTATATGTGTTTTATGCGTTATGCTCTCACATTGTTTATTTTCTATGTTTTAGAATTTGTATGCAAGTAATTTTTGTATGGGGTTAAAACCTACATGGTCCACATAATACTGGTGTTGTTGAGACTAGTTTCTTTAGACTTGTGAAAGTTGTGTCACGTTTGTCAGACCATTTGAAATCAACATTTCTAGTTAAAGCATATAAAGACATAGCAATTTCCAAAATGTTTTTAATAAACCTACGATAATAGCCTGCATATCCCATGAAGCTATGTACCTCTGTCTCAGTGTAGGGGATAGGCATTAAAAGAATTCCCTGAATTTTTGTTGGATTTACCTGTATCCCTGCTATAGGGATATAATGTCCCAAGACTATGCCCTCGGTCATTATCATGTGACACTTGACATTGCTTAAACATAACCTGGTAACAATGCATCATTCTAATATCTTTTCTGGTGTTTGCAATGTGTGGTCGAAGTCATCCCCATATGGAGTAAATTCATCCATATACCCCTCAAGTCCTTCATTTATTAAATCAGAAAATTTTTTGAGTATAGCTCTTTGAAATGTAGCGTGCGCATTACACAAGTGAAATGGTAATACTCTGTATGCGAATGTACCCCAGGCACAGGTGAAGGTTGTTTTGTGCTGGTCTTCAAGGGTGATCTGAATCTGATTGTAGTCGTTGAAACCATCTAAGAAGGAAAATAATTTCTTCCTTGCCAAAGTATCAAGGCCCTGATCAATAAATGGGAGGGGGAGGCGATATTTCTGTGTCACCTTGTTCAACTCCTAGTAGTCTACACCGATATGCCACTTTCCATTCTTCTTAGGTACGACTGTTAGGATATTCTGACACATAGGAATAGTTAAGTATAACTTGGTCTAGTATAGAGTTAGGTAAAGTGTGCTTCTTTACTATGTATATTTGTAACTTACAATCCGACAGTGACGATATGTAGTGATCCGACGGTTCATTCTCTCCTCGGTATTACCGACACTTGATCCGCGACTTAACACCCGATTGGTCCATGATTTCTATTTAAAGTGCATGGAGGGTCATTTGTAGGTTAACCGTTCACGAGACAAGCTTATGTAAATTTTCATTCTTTTATTAATAAATTGCCTGAAGTGGCCACGTTGGCTCAGGCCATGGACTGTTTCCGTCTTTGAGGGTTTTAACCACGTCAAAAATATTGGTGTATTGATTTGTGATCTGTTTGTAAGTGGTGTCCTTTGGTGTTTTGTCTGAGGAACTTACCCTATAAATTCCTACATGGTATCAGAGCTATTTGAGGGCCGCGTCCATTGGTGATCCAAATCTAAAGCCGGTAGAACTGCATCTGACTTCCGTTTCCTAGATCTGTTGTTTTTGACTACTTTCGGGCCAAGAGGACTGCTCTGTTGTGTTGGGAGCATCTGTTCCAGTGGGGAACCCCTTTCGTTTTACGCGAAAAGGTTTCTGGTAGCCCTAGCTACGTCATTTTTAAGATCTGGAGGTATACAATGTTTATTTACAGTTTACAGTTATTTTCTCTCTGTTTATTTCGGTTTCGGTTTATTTAGTTTTTTTTATTTACCAGATCTATACCTTTCATTTCTGCGTATGCTCTTTGCCCTGCGACCCTATGCGATTTGGGCAAATCAAAAACAGAAAGGAAGGATTTTTCTCATGTGTATGCTCTTTTTCGCTGCGCCTTAGTGTGATCTCGGAAAATCAGAAACATTGAGGAAAATATTTAGTTTCTGGGTAAAGCTAACTTTAAGCCGTAAGGCTTGTTTTTTTTGTATGTCCATGTTGGGTTTTGTATTTTTGTTTTGTAGGGAGAAAAATATCTTTCTCAAGCAAGCACGCAATCCAAACCATCAATGACCAAAAGAAAACAAAAGCCCCCCCC
>APFE031485268.1:390477-415758 GCA_000404065.3 Pinus taeda
TAGCTTGTGCATAGTGATTTATGTGGTCCACTTCCAGCTGTTTCCTTCTCTGGCTACAAGTATTTCTTAACTTTCATTCATGATTTCTCGAGACGCACTTGGGTATACTTCTTAAAACTCAAGAGTGAAGTATTTAACAATTTCTTGGCCTTTAAGGCCTTTGTTGAAAAACAATCTGGACATCAAATTCTTAAGCTAAGATCTGATAATGGCGGAGAATATGTTAAAAATGACTTCATCAACTTTTGCACTGAGAATGGAATTCAAATGCAACATACTGTTCCACATACTCCACAACAAAATGGTGTAGCTAAAAGGAAGAATCGCACCTTAAAGGAAATGGCCAATTGTATGCTTCAATCTAAAGGACTTAGTCTTAATTATTGGGCATAAGCCATTAACTGTGAAAATTACATAATAAATCGCACTCCCACTAAATTTTTAAAGAATATCACTCCAGAAGAAGCATGGAGCTCAATTAAACCAGATGTGAGTCATTTTCGTGTTTTTGGAAGTGAAGCATGGGCTCATATTCCCGATGAGAAACATCAAGCTTTAGAACCAAAGAGTGAAAAATGTATTTTTGTTCGATATTCTAAAGATGTCAAAGGATATAGACTTATTCCACTTCAGTCCAAAAATGTTATCATTAGAAGAGATGTAAAGTTTGATGAAAATAAATCGGCCTACGAGCCTAGTTCGGCGCATGTGCCACCTCTCTCTATCTTTTCTACTTTTGAACATATTTCTTCTTCAGATGATGAAAGTGAGGATGACAATCCTCCCCCACCTTCTCAGGATCCTCCTTCAGCTCCTTCACTTCCAAAATGGGTCTGTGCTACTCGGAATGTAGTAGGTGATCTTGCCGGTGATCCTACAGATCAACGTCGTACACATTCTCAGTTCGAAAGATCCTCTTATTTACTGGCTCAAGTCTCAGCGAATTATGATCCTAACACCTTTGCAGAAGCTTCAAGCCATCCAGATTGGGATGCAGCTATGAATGAAGAATATCATTCATTATTGGCAAATGATACATGGGATCTTGTTCCTCTACCAAAGGAACGAAAACTTGTTAGATGCAAATGGGTTTACAGAACCAAGTATGGACCAGATGGGAAAGTTGATAAACATAAAGCTCGTCTGTTGCTAAGGGCTTTTCACAGGTTGAAGGCATTGACTACACTGAAACCTTCTCCCATGTTGCCAAAATGAACTCTATCTGCCTTGTTCTTTTCCTTGCTGCCTCTTTAAAATGGGAAGTCCATCAGATGGATGTTAAATCTGCCTTCTTGCATGGGGACTTGCATGAAGAAATCTATATGGAACAACCCATTGGCTTCATCCAAACAGACTCCAGCCTTGTATGTCGACTTAAGAAATCTCTTTATGGTCTCAAGCAAGCTCCCCGGGCCTGGTATGCCAAAATGGATAGCTTTCTTTTAGAATCTGGCTTTTCTAGGTGTTATTCTGACAATACTGTCTACACCAAGAAAGTGGGAAACTCTCTTATCATCCTTGTTCTTTATGTTGATGATCTTATTCTTACTGGTAGTGATCCCAACCTTATAAACCATGTGAAGTCCAGCCTTAAAAAGAAATTTGAAATGACAGACTTAAGACACTTACACTATTTTCTCAGTCTTCAAGTCTTGCAATCCAAGGAAGGTATTTCCCTCTCCCAATCCAAGTATGCCTGTGATATTCTACACCATTTTCACATGGAAGATTGTAAGCCAGCTCCTTCTCCCTTTCAGTCTGGAGTCAAACTTTCAGTCACTTGTACTTCCCCAGAAGTTGATGCTACCTTATACCGTCAACTTGCAGGAAAACTTTTGTATCTAACCCATACACGTCCTAACCTTTCCTTTGTTGTTGGCCTTGTTGCTCGGTTTATGCAAACCCCACATGAAAGTCATTGGAAAGCAGCTAAAAGAATACTTCGTTATGTTCGAGGTACAGTTCAGTTTGGCATTCATTACAGTGCCGAAGCAACTCCTCTATTGGTTGGTTTCACTGATTCTGATTGGGCTGGTGACCCTGATGATCGGAAGTCTACTGCAGGTTATGTGTTCACTCTTGGTTTAGGACCTATTATATGGGCTTGCAAGAAACAAGCTTCCATTTCTCTTTCTTCAGTAGAAGCAGAGTATCGTGGTGTCGTAGAAGCTAGTAAGGAAGGCTTGTGGCTTCGTCAGATCCTATCAGAGTTTGGCTTTCAGCAGCAGCATCTGACTACACATTGGTGTGATAATCAAAGTGCCATTCAGCTTTGCAAAGATCCAGTTCAGCATCAGCGTAGCAAACACATTGAACTACACATGCACCTCATCAGAAAGCTCATTCATGACCATGTTCTTGAAGTGCAATATTGTTCAACAGATGATCAAGTTGCAGACATCTTTACAAAGGATCTCACAGAGGCGAAGTTTACTAAACTTCGATTTATGGTTGGAGTTCAGGAAGTTGTCACTAAGGGGGGATAGGCTCTAGTGCCTCCTTCCTTCTCCTATTGTGTCATATTTATAAATCCTTCAATCCTATCCCAAGTTGTTCTTATGGAGGGATGTTAGGATATTCCGACACATAGGAATAGTTAAGTATGACTTGGTCTAGTATAGAGTTAGGTAAAGTGTGTTTCTTTACTATGTATATTTGTAACTTACAATCTGATGGTCACGATATGTAGTGATCCGATGGTTCATTCTCTCCTCGGTATTACCGACACTTGATCTGTGGCTTAACACCCGATTGGTCCATGATTTATATTTAAAGGCATGGAGGGTCATTTGTAGGTTAACCATTCACGAGAGAAGCTTATGTAAATTTTCATTCTTTTATTAATAAATTGCCTGAAGTGGCAGTGTTGGCTCAGGCCGTGGACTGTTTCCCTCTTTGAGGGTTTTAACCACGTCAAAAATACTGGTGTATTGATCTGTGATCTGTTTGTGAGTGGTGTCCTTTGGTGTTAGGTCTGAGGAACTTACCCTGTAAATTCCTACAACGACCACCAATGGAGAGACCCATTTACTATCCAAGATAGGTTAAATGAAGTTTACATCCAACAAATTTTGTAACTCTTCTTTCACAATGTCCTCGAGATGTGGATTCAATCTCCGTTGAGGCTAACAGATGGGTCGAGCATCCTTCTTTGTGTAGATGTGGTGTGTACATAGTTGTGGGTCTATTCCTTTCATATCAGGATAATCCCAAGCAAAATCCCCTTTATATTTTTGCAAGACCCATATGAGCTTTTGTTGTTGATCACTATCCAGGCTATCATTAATATTTAGAATTTTGCCTAGTTCAATCTCAACAGGTTTTCTGTTATGAACAATAGTCATCTGAATATGTTGATCATCGGTATCCTTCATAGGTTCCTCCATGGCTTCATTATGAAGAATTGCTTTCAACATTTGGCACTTTACATTTCTTACATTAGCTAGCTGATTTATAAAATTATTAATAACATCATCTTCAGTCTAATCTTTAAATTCCAATGCCTCTGCTACTGTGAGGGGTGAATGGATGCTTTCATCCAGGCACTATGGTGGTTGTTTGCATATTCTTACAGTGGGCAGACTTGGCTTGGTAGGAGGATATAACATAATATTTTTTACAACATCCCCCTTTGAAATAGTCATGTTGCCTTCTTGGCAGCCAATATAAGCATTAGTTGTCGCCAGCCAAGGTTGGCCCAGAATTAGAGGGTGCCCATAACAAGAAAATCTACTGGATATTCCCACGAATCAACAGAAACTGTAATATCCTGTAAGATTCTTTCTAGCCTTACCACCGAATGATCAACAAGTTCTAATAAAGTGGTGGTTGGTTCTAGGGCAGTAATACCAAGTGCTTGGCAGGTTTCTGCTATTAAAATATTAATGGCTACACCCAGATCAATTAGTGTATTGGGAAAAGAGAGGCCATATATCTAAACTATCACTATGGTATTTCCAGGATCTTCATACTTTATTGGAGTTTCCCCTCCCAAGAGTAAATCAGATAAGTTTCCTACAACGTGAATGGTGGGTGAGTTTTTTTCTTTCCTCGTAGGCTTCTTTACACATAGCTCTTTGATTGTTTTAGCATAGATGGGAATGCCTTGAATGGCCCAGAGGAGAGGAATTTTAATACAAATATTTTTTAGCTATCCTACAAGATTGACATCTAGGTAAATAGTAGTTTTGGGTATCGTTAACCTTTCATGGAATGGAGGAGAAGTGACCATAATTTTTTCAAGGTCTTCATGTTGATCTTTCTCTTCTCCTTGCTTTGGCTCTGTATTAAATACAAGTGTTGGTATATGTACAGGTGGGGTTTCAATTTTGATTGAAATTTGGTACCTGTTTTCCTCAATGGTGTTGATACATCCTGACATCAATCCGAGTTCATTACATTCTTTCTCCTCAATCTCATAATCTGAGATTTCAATGATCTGCACCAACTAGACTAGTCTGTTATTAGGATTAAGATTCGGTTGAGCTGGAAATTGAGGGTGCATAAGAGGTTGAGGATTTTTTTGTAATGTGTATGGAGCTGAGAGTGCATGTTGAGGCTGAGGATTCGTCCCCATAGGTACATTAGATATTCCCAACGGTTGCTGCCAATTTGGAGACCAGTTTGGATTTTTAGAGGTGGAGGTAAGCCACTAGGATTGATAGGGATTTCCTTTCCAAAGAGGAGTAAAAGGAGAATTTGGCTAGCCATTACCTAGAAAGGATTGTGTTGGCTAGGAATTCATACGGAATGGTTGGGTTTTCCAGTTTGGGTAAGGCGATTAACCTTGCCATGCTACCCCAAGGTCCTGTTGCTAATTAAACTATGAAGAAGGAAAGAACTGGGATGCATCTTGTGACATATCTATAGGTTTAGCCTGCCACTATCAGTGCTGGTTCATTAGATATAACGGCTCTGTTTCTTCCTGCTTCCTTGAATACAGATAGCACACATTTTCACCATGTCTAATGGGCATTCCTACTGGCTGTGCTTCTTTTGACAACGTGGACAGAAGATGGACAAGATTTGTTATGCTAAGGCTTTCTTTTGTTTACCCTGTAAGATGTCCAACTACGCTGTAAGGGTGCTTAGGATGTTTGTTTTGCAACCTTCTAAGAGGTTTTCAATCTCCATTCATGTTGTGCCTCCACTGTGTGGTTTTCTTCCCCTACTCATGGGATCTTGGCTTCCTACTCCTATGCGTTTGATCCCTCACGAACACTTGATACACAAGAAGATGATTTTATTATAATTTTCCTGAGAAATATCTCATTTCCCCATTGAATTTAGAGTTTCTGACCATTCCTCTTTCATTCCTTTAATTAAGATAGCTCTTATGACTTCTTTAGGTAAGGTGATGTGTGGAGACCTTTGCAAATTATAATTAAACCATTCTACATATTCTTCTAGTGTTTTATTATCTTTTGCAGTCATCTTACACATTTCATATTTTAGCTCCATAGTCTTACAAAAGTCCTGGTATCTTGTGAGGAAGGAGGTTTTCATATCATCCCAAGAATTAATAGTTCATCCACCCAAACCCATGAACCATCTTAAGGCTTCTCCTTTGAGAGTGGAAGGGAACAACTTTAACTTTTGGGGGTTAGTGGTGTAGTCATCCCCTCTATAGAGGACATCAAACTCAAATACGAAAGCATCAGGATCCTCTGTGATCATCCCATGAAAATTTGGGATGCTCTATAGAGGAATAGGCTTCATGGAGGCATTCTCCACTTGGTCGACTATGGGATACTCCAATGTCGAGGTTTCACCTTGAGGTGGTTGGTTTTCCATTTGGTCAAATATGTGCCAATAACCTTAAGGGATTTTAGGGGGTGATTTTGAGTAAGTGGAGGATTAGCAACCTGAGCTGGCTTTGCAGCATTGCCTAGATCTAGGATCACACAAGACCCTTTTTCAGATAGTTGTGGTTCTGCCTTAGCAGTCCCCTTGGTTTCTCCTTCTCCTTGTCTTAAGTTACAAGATTTTCCCTCTTGTAGAGGATCAGAATGTGAACTTGTTGTATCTTGATGACTCTGTTCAAATCCTCCAATTTGGCTTTGAATATTAGCATAAGCTACAGATGGCGAGCCTGCTACTTGAGGGATTATAGTAGCAATTTTTCCAGATGCTGCCTGGAATCCTATTGATGCTTGAGAGTCTACTTTTGTTACAATTTCGTCTATAAAGTTTTTTCTCCCAAGGTTCACCAATCCTTTGGGTTTTGTGGATTTAGGCGGGGGGTTCTACTCTTTTTTTATCTTTCTATTCCTAGTAATTCATAAAAACCAATTCCTATTTAACCTATAAGCTTTTGCTAAAAAATGGGCTAGTAAGCAAGCACTTACTTGCTAGGTACGTAGGTTCTTACCTTCCATTTTTAAAAATAATTCTTTCACAACAAGATAAAAAGGAAATCACTTGAAACATTCTCCTTGGCAACGACGCAAAAATGTTGGTCCACTAAAATGTCTTTTTACATGCAATCTTAATCCCTACATTCATTGTCAACCCAAGGTAAGTCTTTTTATCTCAAGAGTGTCATCACAACATATGCAGTGAATTCAAAGGTTATCTAATGGTAAATTGTTGCAATCACTAATAATTGTCTCTTCAACTCAATCAACACAATTCTAAAAGAAGTAACTAAGGAATAAATAACTCTGAAAGAACTCTTAACACAGTCCTTGGGAAACCATTCACCATTTCATGTTTTCTGCAACCCAAGAAGGATCGATGATTGTCACATGCCCTTCTTAGCTTCTCACTAGTCTTGAACATCTCATTTCATCAAGCCCTAGAGTGCTAAAGCCTATGCCTACCTTGCTCCATAGAACCCCTACATTTCTGACCTAATTTCCCAAACCTAAACTGCCTAGCTCCTCCTAAGCTGGCAAAACCCCTAAAAGATCCAATCAAAACTTTTGTGCTACTATACCTAGCCTAAAGTCCTTTACCTGATCCAGTCATCTTGACTGAGATCCTTATGGAGAGAGCCCTCTCCTGGCCTATTAGGGCTAGTTACTTGGCTAAGCTTGGTTTGTGGTTACCCTAGCATTGCCTCCCTTTAGCCTGAGGTCAATCTAGGTGATTACAAGTAAAAACACTTAAGTTTCGAACTTTTAAGCTTTTGGCTAATTACAATCCTAAAAGGAAAGCTTCATATTCAGCCACATTATTTGTAACTTCGAAGTTTAATTTACATTATTGGGTTATATTTTCTTTTTCAGGTGAAATTAAAACTACTCCAGCTCCTGGCCCATATTTCATGCAAGAGCCATCAAAGAACAGTTTCCGAATATCAGTTTGGTTTGGTTCAGGACTTTCAAATACCTCTTCAATTTTGACTTGAATTTTATGTTGGTTTGAAGTGAGTTGAAAGCAACCAAATTCTTTATATATTGCATGAATTGGATGGTTCCTTGGCTGGTCAGTCTTACAAACAATATGTACAAATCTTACCTCTCTATATAATCTTAATTGCTCTCCTCCATAAACAGGAATAGTATCATATGACATATCCATTTGTAAAGTTCCCCCTAATTTGGCTCATCAATACCTAGAAAGGAGCATTCCAAACTTGGGAGGGATATCTATGACAACAAGATGAAGTACTACACTTTTCACTCGAATTTGGGCAAGGGTAACCACTAGACCCTTGATCAATCCCAAACAGGGCACCCTTTTAGAATCAAAGGTGTATAGGTCATGCTAGGATCTAGTTATGTCGATTTTCAAATGGTCCATGGTAGATTTTGGCATAAGGTTGTGTGATGCTCCTAAATCGAGAATACAATTATACAATATGGAATCATTTGTTTTAAGAGTTACACAGAAAGGAGGCACTATCTCATCTATCATCTCTGAACTAGGGCCAAAAACTACTGCTGTTTTCTCATCTTGCAGACTTATGAAATCACCTTCAGCATCAACCGAGGTATTTTTTATCCATTTTGTGACTTGGCTTTTGTAACCAAGGTTCTTAGAAAGTTCTGACATTGGAATTGGGACCTTAACACTCTCTAATTCTTTTTCAACATTAAATGTAGTCAAAATTTTTACACCAGTTTGGGTAGTATCAATTGACTGATCTAACGGCTGAATAAGAGTTGTTTGAGCTTCAGCAGTTTTGGTACAAGGTTCAAATATTGGAGTTTCCTTTGGAGGTCTCCCAGGACCAGACCTAGGCCTAAGATCATACCTCTTGTTTAACTCTGCAATTAAAAAGTTAGAGAAAGCTTGGTATTTAGAGACCTGTGAAGCTTCCTGATCTTCTTGAACCTGATTTTGTTGCAAGAGAGGAACGATGGAAGTTTTATTGGAAGAAGAATCCATACTGTTAATATCTTTAGTAATTATCATAGTATTATCATCATATTCTTGGTCATCTATCAATAGAGGAGTAGGACCCTGTTTACCATTGCTAGGTCTTTGAAGAATTTGTAATGGTGGATTTCTCTTATACTGACCTTGATTTTGGTTTTGGGGTCTAGTAACTGTTTATTGTATGTCCTAGGTTGGGTCTGAATTTTGAAATCCTATTTGATAGTTTTCTTAGAAGAGATGTTATTTCATCTATTTTTGAATCTTCTGATTTAGTCTTAGAGGAACTAGAGGCTTCTTGAACAGATTTGAGTTTTCTTTGGGCCTTTTCTTCCTTAAGTTTTAAAGAAGTTGAGGCTGCCCTATTTGCTTCTACTTCTATAGTGTTTGTTTGCATATCTTCAATATTTCTTTAAGTTCTCTCTCGTAGCATAACAATAATGTCATCATAAAAATCTTTAGAAAATCTAGACTTAGGTGCTGCTATAGGGGGCTTACAATCAGCAGGCATTTTGTGATGGAGTTTATTGAATCTTTTGATAAAATCTGATACTAGTTCACCGAAGTTCCTTTTAAGCTCTTCAAATTCTATGAGGAAGTAAAGAGGATCCTTTTTCACACCCCAATGATTTTTAAATATGGTTGTAAGCTCTTCCCAATTTCTAATGGAAGCTGGTGGTAACTGCCTAAACCAAATCCTCACGTTTCCTTCAAGTGATTGTACACAAAATCTCACATAAACATTTTCCTGTTCAATATTCATGTTGTCTGCAAATTCTAGGAAAGCTTGAAGATGGTCCTCAGCTGAGGGACCATTTTCTCCATTGTACTTGGGAAGGTATTTTAAGTATCCAACTGGGAATGAATCAAGGTTATTAGGTAAGACTAAGGCAACATATCTTGCATGTACAATAGGTCAGAAATCCATGACAGCAGGTGGTGTATGAGGTGCTTGACATGTATGAGGTTGTCTAGGTGGAGTATGTGGTGTTTGTGTGGATGCAGAGGATGAAGAAGAAGTAGAGGAAGAAGATGGCGATTCAGAGGTTGATGAACTAGTTAGAGGTGAAGGAGGAGGAGATCTCCTAAAAGACATCAAAGGAGTCTTAAGAACTAACTTTGGGACCTGTAAAGGAATACCTTCTTTTGTTTCAAAGAGAGGATTGGTATATATAGAGAAGGTCTCCTCAGGTTTTTCAAAAGAAGAAGCTTCAGGTTGGTCAAAAATGGAAATAAATGGATAGTTGGTAGGGGATATGAAATCTGTGGGTTTATATTCTGGTAGATCAACACCCAAATAAAATTTGGTTTTAGGTGATCCCAGTGGTAGTGTGGGTATTGGATGAGATTCTAAGGAATGAATAAGGATGAGTTTCGAAGATAGGTAGGCTCGAAAACACCATTCCCATGCATGATATTTCAAAAGGTGGTGAATTAAACTGTCTGGAGTAGGAGAATTAGAAGCAAGTCTTCCTGTGGCTCAAAACAATAGTTTGCCTGTGTGATACACAAAATTTTTCAATTGGTTATGCGTCAAATTATCCTCCATGGTTTCTGTTAAGAAATTCCTCCTATAAAAACGATAAACGGCTATGAGGGCTAACCTATGCATGAAGAATGTGACTTTTACGTGGTTGAATGCATGCTAGGGATGAAAATAAAGCTCTGCACTCTGTTTGTGGGAGTCTAATTCCCTTTTGACAGTCGAGTTTTGGGCCAACAACATTATAACTAGGGAATTGGTGCAAAGTGAAATATAAACACCGGAGGGACACTGTCTTCAAAGTTCAGGGGAAGAAACCATAAACATAATACCCCTTTCTGATCAGAGCACAAGCCAAAATAAAGTACTCTCACCATGCCAAGAGGTTTTATCAGGAAGGAACCCTCAAATTCCAGAAAATTGTATGAACACCCCACGTAGTGGACCTCTTCACCCGTGCCAACTGGATGGCATTTTGTGACAAAATTCAGGGACACGATGATGCAATAACGAAAGAATTCTTGCTGTCTCTGCAACCTAAATCAAAAACACTGGCCACTGTGAATTTCAAAGGGTTGACCTTAAAGCTAACCCCTGAATTCGTTAGCCGAGTCACTGACATTCCATTGGAGATACCTTGGAGCAAAGAGGAGAGAGGACTAGGCCAAAAAGCCAAGAAAGAATTCTTCCTACCAGAGGAACAATTTGCAGAAGATAAGAATGGGGTAAGGAGGGCTAGTTTACATCCTCTGTGGAGTGAAGCCAGTCTCCAAATTATGAAATACATTACCTGTGAGGGGCGGTTTAGTATTGTTTACGGATATCATTTTCGGCTGCTAAAAGAACTAAGACATGGGTTGGATCTACCCCCAGAGTAGAAGTTAAACATCCCCTATTTTCTCTTGCAATCATTGATTGAATGTGGCACAAAACTGAAGGAATGGACACCAGATCAGCTAGCCCATCATGGGCTCATCAAGCTTCTGGTATAGGATGGCCTCCATACCTACACTGTCCCCCTCTCCTGGGAAATTTTCTGCAATATGTCAAAAGATGATGATATAAGAATTCTAGCCGAGGAACTCACCTCATCCAGTAGTGAAGAAGGGAAACACCTTGAAGCCAAAAAGAAAGCCAAGGGTAAGGGAACCCAGGACAGACCACCACAGAAAGAACAAGAAGAGACACAAGAGAAAGGCAAAGTTGTCGAGCCCAAAACTGTGGGTGGAATAAAGGCACAAACACCAAGGGAGAAATGATTGCAAATCGGGGTAGAGAGGACTGAAAAAGTCCAACAAAGTAAGGGCACACCCAAGGCAACCACAATGAAATTGAAAGAGAAGACACCCCCAGCCAAGCAGGCCAAAACAGTGAAAACCGTTTCTACAGGAAGCCAGAAAACAGTCAGCACAGGACTTTCTACAAGAAGTATGAAGGCATAAAAGAAAAAGGAGAAATCACCTGGAATCTTGGCCAGGGAGGCTGCAACAGTGTTGGCTGCCTTAAGCACAACCCCAGAGCAAAAAGGGAAGCGAAAAAGGGAGATTTCTATGTATTTTAAGGCAAGAAGGAGTACGAGGATAAAGACTGGTAGACCCCAGCCACCGTCAAAAGAACCAATCACGATTGTAGACACCCCAACTACACAAAAGGAGAGGTATCCCTCCAAGGAATCCATCACTTATGAACGGGGAAGCCCAAAGACATCCACCTGGAGGGAAGGAAAGAAAATGTTAGACACAAAGGCCTCTCTACAGGATGCTGAGACAATTCTACAGGATACATTGGCTAGGCTAAAGGAGATCGAAGAGTTGGAAGAGAAGGCAGCTACATCATCCCAAGAGAAGGAAAAGACTAATAAAATGGAGGAACCAAGCCCCCAGCCCAACTTGGGCTCTTACTACAACTTGCTAGAGGCGGGAAGGATAATTCCCCAAAAGTTTGTAGTGCCGCTCTTCTTTGCACTAGAGGAAGAGAGAGTGAGGACCCACAGTTGGATGAAAATCGCCAAGTCCAAGGGTGTGGCAGATATAGGTCCTTTGGAGGAACAGCTCAAAGAGGCAAGGAAAGAATTGGCTTTGGTACGACATATAGAAAGAAGCCAGCGGGCCAAGCTCTAGGAAGAAAATGAGCTACTCAAACAGCAACTACGGTTACAGGGACACCTTATGGAGGATAGGCCCCACACCTTGGGCGGACAACAGCAACAGGAGGAGCCCACAATAGCCAATCAAACACTGGATGAACAACAAAGAAGGGAAGAGATGCAGGCTGAAATTGAGACACTGAATCAATAGCTACAGGAAAAAGAATTGCAAGCAGGCCTAGAGATACAGTCTTTGAAACAGCAGGTACAAGAAAAGGAGGCCCAGCTGGCCTTCATGGCCAGTTGGGCGATGGAAGCTCTGCACTGTAGGCAACCAGCCAAATCCTACTTCCTATACCTCAAGGATTAGTGGTTGTAGCTTCAGATCAACACTTTGGCAAAGAGAGGTATCACTCCATTTCAAAACTACTCTTAGTTCATGGCTCTATGTGACAGCAACTCATCCGAAGAAAAGGCCAAGCTATCAGAGTTTTACCTACACAACTTAGCCCTTCCTAACATGAACTCGTGGGACCCTAACACTGCGGTAGGGGACGTAAAACTTATGGCCATGGCCTCTTGGCTAAATCATGAAGAAAAGAGAGCAGCAGAGGTCCAAAACATTATGAACAGAGAGCTACATGAGCCATTATTGATTAGAGCAGAACTGGAGGATCCTTTAGCATTGATATCCACCCACCAGTACTTGTTAAATGACTCTCAGGCCCTACCAGATTACATGGGACGACAAGCCCAGGCCATAGCCCATTTTGAGGACATGGAGAGACTGCTGGGGGATAACTGTGTTCATGCTTGCTCCCGAAGGTGGAATTCACTGTCCCACAGCCTAAATATTAGAGAATACCGCACCCCCACAAGGATGAGGGACACCTTGGCAAGAGTGCCTCTCTACAAATAGTCCATGCAGACTCTTCAGGCCAGCTGGATCAGCCTCAAATTCTGTCCTCCCTTGCTTTTGGGGTTGTTATAGGGAGTCAGAGAAGAGGAGCAACACAAGTAGTGGGAAGAAGTGGAAAGAAAAGCAAGATTTCATGACCGTGAAGAAGATATCACTTCAGAGGCCTGGGATGTGAGGAAGGTGGTCAAGGCTATCCAAGACGATAAGTTGGACTAGTTGCTCAGAGGATGAGAAACCCATTTAGCAGGGGGGTGATGATGAGCCCCGAATTGGGTAACTTATTGGGCTCATTTTGCCTAATTTTCCTTGTTCAATCCTCAATTTTTCATAGATTATGCATGTTTTTTTAGTATTTTTATGTTGGTTGAATGAATAAGGGTGGTCACTCTACCAGGGAGGCTAATACGTGGTTATTTCAGGTTTTTTGGACAAGTTTTGGAGCAAAACCAAGCAATCATGGGACAGGTGACAACCAAGCTTGAGGTGAGGATTCGTAGGGGGGTTGTCTCTAGCTTTAAATGACCCTTCCTCGAAATCTCCACCCTCAACTCCAAGCTCAATAGGCCACCAAAACGAATCTTAAAGGTAGCCAAGAAACTTTGGGAAGAGTGACTGCTTACTAGCAGTTGGAACAGCCGAGTCTCGTGAATTTAGGAGGGCTGCTAGGCCCCTCATAGTGTATAAATAAGAAGGCCTCAACCTTCGTAGTTTACTTTTGGAACTGTTGTAATTTTGCACTAGAGTGCTGTCATTTTCCCAGCTCGTTTTCCTGTAGCTACTGCTGTATAACTTTCTTGTGATGATTATTTTTGGATAATGAGAAGTAGTTCTATTTGGCATCAGCTTTGAGTTTTTTATAGGAGCCTGTAGCTCTTGGGTTTGGGCCCAACCTAAGAGCCAAGGCCTCCTTCATCTATTGTTATTTGTTTTTGTGTCTTTGCAAAATAATTTTTGTTTAGTAGATTAACAACTTGCTAATTACATAGGTCATGGTTAATGATTAGATATGCTTTTTCATGCTCAGATTTAGTTGATAGATTAGTAATAGGGAATATCTATAGAAAGAGGCCATCAAGCACCTCTGATCTCACCTCTCCCTCAGTGGGATCGTGAGCTGGGACAAAGGTGACATTGCTACCAACAAAAACGTTGTTTTGCTTTGTCATGCAATTCTTAGTGTTGGAATCCTCATTTGCAGATGCTGATATTAGTAGTGTTTAAATGCTTCAGTTGATGATTGCTTAGTTGCATAGTTATTTCCGGAATTTCATTTCAAATAAACTTCTATTCATTTCCTTTTGCTGTTACTTAGGTCAGAATAGAGTGAAGTAACTAGGTCATAGGTTTTATAAGTTTTTGTTTGTTCAGTTTGAAAAACCACTTGCAGAGTACCTATTATCCTTCCTTACCTACACATAATCCATCTAACCTACCTACTTCATCCTTCACTTAGAACCCCTACCTTACATCTTCCTCATTCGCTTACTTTGCCATGATTCCCATCTTCTTGTGCAACACCGTTTCATCCCTCCTTGAACAAATCTAACCATCTGCACCACTCCTCAACTCCATCATCCAAGTCTTGAACTACCCTACACCCCTATTTCACCTCCATACTCACTCCTCCACCTCTTTCCCTCCATCCATGCTCTAAAATCCCATTTCTGAACATCCTGTAGAAAATTATAGACATCTTGTAGAAATTCCAGACATCTTGTAGAACCCCTGCAGACTTCCTGTAGAAGCTCACAAAAGCAGTTTCTTGAAGGCCAAACTCTGTGAAACTCTTAGGAAGGGTGCTAGGGACCCCTTAGGCCCTCTCTGAACCTTCCCTACCTCTTCCAAGCATTTCCCCTCGCCAATGCACCTCTGCACATTCAAAAACAGTGAAAGCACATGCATGATAATTCTGACAACTTATTCAAAAATACAAAAAGATGGTTCTTTCAGATTATTTTGTAGACATAGCTTAGATACATGCATTTCATATTATTAGAAGTCAATGGCATCTCTCCCAATAACTTGCATCCTCTTTCTTGCATCAATAGAGCTAGATGGTAAAATTAGGGTTTGCTAGGGTTTGCGTTTGCTTTCAGCTTTTCAGTTTCCTTCTGCAAATAGATCAGCTTCCTTCGAGTTAGCTTCCATCCATCAGTTAATCAGCCTCTTCTTAGAGCTCATAGAAGTTGTCTTGAGCCCCTAGCATACTTGTGCCAGCTGACCAAGTGACAGCTGCAACAAGAGTTAGTACTTGTGCATACAACACCGTCTCTTCCAAGTTTTTTACAAACTACCGGGTTGATAAAAGTAAAGAAGGGAGTCCCAGGAGTTGAAAAATTGTTGCTGCAATACTAGAGCTGACCATGAAGGTTGACTAATGCTGAATTGAACTTTCTGATCACCTTTAGCCTCCTTCTTCCCCTTCTCGGGTTGTGTCACATCTGAATCACTATTTCCATAATCCAAGTGGACTGTTCCAACATGATGAGTCTGGGTCTGCTTGGACTTCCTACTTGCAAAAGAGAGTCCTATATGAGAAGAGTTTTCAGGTTTTTTGGTATTTTGTCAGCCCTTATTGGGCTTTGGACCCCTACCTGTCTTAGGCATTCATTTTAAAAATCAAATCCAAAAATAAAATTCAAATGCTTACAAAGAAAAATAATCTTCTAATTGCTGCAATAAATAAAAATCAACACTCATAAACTCCTCAAAACATCAGAAGCATACCGAAAAAAAAACTAATTGCAGTCTTATCCCTATTGTAGAAAATGGAAAGTTCTTACCAATTTCAAATCGTCTCCCCAACAACGACACCAAAATGTTGGGTGCATGAATTGCGGTTAGGCAATCTCCTCCAAAACTTAATTATCAACCCAAGGGTTTCGTAAACTTAGAGACGAAACATAGAAAATGCCATAAATGATATGAAATTTTCCTATCTCTTTTCCTACTTCTTTAATTGTAATCTTGTAGAATAAAAAAGAAAATATAACCCAACAATTTACACCAAAGATATTCTAGTGCTAGAATGTGAAAGAAGTACTCTTGCAGGAAAATAAATGAAAGGAACTCTCAAAATTCTTGCAAACAATCTGGACTAATGAAAATGTAAATGTATGGTTATCGTCAGTATAGTTGTGTGCCAGGTTAATAATTGGACCCTTGAATATATCTCACTTCATATAGATCTTTCTCCCTGCACTAAGCTATTATTCCTGTACTTCTGCAATGTACTTGCACTAGTACCAAAATAAAGTTTAGGTGCTTTAAGTATATTTTACACCTATATTGAAGACTTATGTCTTCATGCAGAAGCTCTAGGCCTTAGGACTAGAGCACTCTATTCCTGTATTAGGATATCGATTCTTGTACTAGAACAGAGATTCCTGCACCAAGTTTTCCAATCCTTCTCATAATAAAATAAAGAATGTGTTAACTTAAAGAAAGAGCTTGCAAAGGTGAATAGAACCTTAGAATAAATTCCTCAAAAAAAAATATGCTTCAACCAATCTTAATATCTAAAATAAGAATTAATTTCCAAATTCAAATCACACCCTTCTTCAATCGAGGAACTCCTTCATGTAATCTAAAGAAATCGTCTAATTGTAAGAGCATGCTTCAATCCTGTAATAGTTATTCACACAAACTGACATGCATTCATAACCTTATTAACTTAGAAAGATTCTCTTTGAAAATAATTGCACATGGATTTTGATCTTTCCCTAAATAGTGTGAAGTACAAGTAGAGATTAGTGTGTCACAACGGTGTTCAGTTTCAAATTACCAAAAGCATGTTTAGTTCGAGCTATCAAGAATACTACGGAATGAAAATCACGCACTACAGAAACTCATTAAGGCTCATCAGTCATATAAGAATAAAATACTATTATTTTAATGAACCAAAGGAATCAATCTGAAAAACTATCAATGCACTAGTGTAGGAATGGATGCTTGCACGATCCAGGTAGAAATGATATTAAATTTCGAAGAAAAGAAATCATAAAATTAAACTCAGTCGAGTATGCACACCACAAATCCATCACACAGTGATGAAATCAGATCTAAAATTTGTAGAAGAATAAAATCATCTATTTAATTCACACTTTGCATCAAATGAAGTTAACACACCTTAATTGAAAAGGAAGAATACAAGGGAGAACAAGGTGGGTTGGCTTTGTTCTAGCCAACCAACTCGTTTCCCTATTTAGGAGTCGTAAATATTCAACTCTTAATCAATGCATCAACACATAATTACAATGCAAGATTGAGAAAGCATGGTGTAGTCCCTCTCTATTAATAATCAACAAATGTACATCATGAATTTGAAACCAGCCCATAATGAGGGAGATACCAGAAAAATTACAGAAGAAAGAAATTACAATATCCTTGATATAGCTATTACTCACTCCAATTTTCTATCTAAATCTTATATTTTATACATTTGTTCAAGCCTACAGCCATAACCAGATTACATCAAGCATTCCAAGCTGAGCCTTTCAGCTATAAGAAAATAACAATACAGTTCATACTAAGCCTTTCAACTATAACAAAATGCTAATCTAAGTATTTTGTCAGCGACCCAATCTCCACCATATCCCTGACTTTTCTCTACTTCAAGCCCAACTCGAGTTGACCATTCTGGAGCAAGGTGTCTGCATTAGTTGGTGTGTTGTCAAGACAGTTAAGGACTCGCCAACGGTGCAGGAAACCTACCTGCACTCGACCATGCTCATGGGATGATCAATACATTGCCTATCAAATACTTTAGGAAAAGGAATATTAGTTGCAAATATTATTAAAGGTACAAAACCTATGAAAATGATTAATTAAGCATATCCGTAACCCTTAAACATGAAATATAAAGCTAGTGCGGGAAAAGGCATGATTCTTGGACTAGTGTAGGAAAATATAGGTTTGCAAGGTTAAAGCAGAGGTCTAAGGTTATGGTTTTGAAGGAAGAAAGGGGTTAAAAATGAATAAATTTAGCCTACCAACACATTGCACAGTTCTAGTAGTCAACGTGAGAGCTTGGGCTCCGAGACTGTGCAATGTGCAGCTTAGAGAGGCTTGAAGGGAAAATCTGGGTAGTTTTTGGAGGCAATGGGGTTTGGCTGAGGGAAAGGACATTGGTTGGACCATATGCATAGTTTTGGATGTCAAGGGAAGTTGGGCTTCTGCAAATTGCATAGTCCCAATAGAAAAGGGAAAATCTTGATGGTTGAAGATGCGAAGTGCATTGTTCAAGGAAGTCTAGGAGACATAACTGTCTAATTCTAGGGGTTAAGATCGAGAGCTGGCCATAAGAATTGCATAGAGAAACAACCTTGGGGGATAGAAAATATGCATTTTGTAGTTCCAAGAAGCAAGATCACAACTTAGAGGGCTGAGACTACATAGCGCACAGTTCAGTTGGGGCCCAGTGAAGCTAAGTTGCTCGATCGAGAGGATTCTCCAAAAATGGATAAGTGTGGGATAGGTGATGAACTGTGATGAACCTTTACTGTGATCAAACACTTAACACACTTTGATGACATAAAAACATATATCATTGGGACACATGAAAAAGGCATTTCCTCCATGTGACTACCTCACAACAAGATATGACAAGTGTGACACTTAAGATAGGCTTTAGGATCACCGTGGAGACACTTGTGTGACATTGTTCAAGACTTTGTGTATGGATGAGACAGATGCTTACATGGTTGGGAAATCTCACATACAAAAAGGTCATCCTTTGAAACCATTAGAAAAGGCTCGCAAACATTGCACGACATACAAACATGCCGAAAGACTACAGTTAACCCAACCTACCGAAGGGACAAAAGCACTATAAGAACACTCATGAAATGAGCTCTAGCATTTGAAACAACAATGAAAAGACCAAGGAAGGCTTCAAAATTAGGTGCAAGCCAAAATTTTGGAGGGTTTTTTAGCAGCTACAACACTTGGCGACACACTAGCTGAACTCTGAGTTCTTTATTTTGGTTAATTTCTTGTGTGCAGGGCCTTGGTTCTTCAGGGAGTATTGATTCCTCATGTAGATTACTTTGGCCTTCCCACTTGCTCGAAAAATAGACATGGTCCCATATATACCTTCTTGATTGAGCACAACATAAGATTCACCATAATCACAATTTTTCAAGTTGGGAAGGGTAGTGTAGCTCGTGAGCTTAAGGTTTTCAAAATACCCTGATGGAGTTTCTTTCTGCACCTCTATGCACATGAAATTGTTCTCTTCTTTTACCTTCATTTCTTTATTTAAATAGAACTATGAATTGGCGCTTATTTACTTTTGGGTAGAAGAGGGATCCTCATTTATTGAGAGTACAAGAGGTTGTTCCTTTAGAGAAGCATATAGAGACCTCTGATTTAGTTTTTCTCATTTATATTTTTCCCCTTCTCCATTTCTACCAGTTGGATAAGCTTGAAGTAAAAAAAACTATAAATACCAAGTATAGGCATGATGATTACAGACTAAACATGGGTTCATGGTTGGACCAAAAATCTCCTTATGGATGGATCGTATTTTCCATTGGAACTTCATTGGCCAAAAGATGTAACCAACACAAATAAGAGGGAGAAGAGGCTAGCCAAATACTAAAGTCACAAGAATCTTTGTAGTTTGGCCACACACATACTTATAATCCAAAAGATATCCATAAACAACACTTATTTACATAACGAAGACCCAAAGAAAATTCAAATAAACAAACAAACAACAAAAGAAAATACTATGTACACAGTCTAGGGCACAACTTGACTTTTCATCGAAAATATTGTTTCAAATCTTGGCCATTAACAGGGAGAGATTCAATATTCACACCAAGTGATTGAAGATGATAAGTGAGATAGCCGAGCTTTTCGTGCACCCTGAATGGCCCAATCCATAGGGATTGAAACTTAGTGTGTTAGAATTTGTCCTTGTGGGCTTTATCCCACTTTAAGACTAGGTCACCCATACAAAAGTTTTTTTCCCTACATACTTCTTTTCAAACCACCTCTCATATGACTCTAGTGACGTGAAATTTTTTCTTTATCTTTCAACATTTCTTCCAGTAGCTTATGAGAGTGTCAATCCTATGTTGAAGTAATAGACATGGCTTGCCTTGGGATTCTTGTGATAGTTGGAGAGCAGGAAAGTAGATGTTTGGCGGGAGGATGGATTCTTTTCCATATATTAGGAAGTAAAGGGAGGTGTTCAAGGAAGGTTTTGGCATGACTCGGTCAGCCCATATGGCATTCACCAAAGTAGAGTGTCAGTTTCATTGTTTAAAGAATATTGTCTTTTTTATAATGCGGATAAGGTTCTTGTTGGTGGATTTAGTAAGACCATTCTCCTATGAATAGTAATTAGCTGAATGTTTCAATATGATACCATTTTCTAATGCAAAGCCGTAGAGTATTAATGATGAAAAGTATGTTGCATTATCAAAAACAAGTGAAGTAGGAATGTCAAACCTGGAAATGATGTTCTATTGCAGAAAGATGATGACTTACTGATCATTGACCTACTTGAGCAGAACTACTTTTGTCCAACACATGAAGTAATTTGTAGTGGTTAATATATAACAGTGCTTCTTTGATGAGTGTGGGAAAATTTCCCCAATAATGTCTAAGCCCCACCGTTTAAAAGGTTCTTCCATTATAATGGGCTGCAACAGGGTGAATGAATTCGTGTTTATGTCAGCACACCTTTGATAGGCCAGACACTTATGGGTGTAAGCTTGAGCATCATTGAATAATGTGGGCCAGTAGAAGCCGACCCACATAACCTTATGCATTGTAGTTTTTCCTCCAAAGTTTCCCCCGACTGGTCTATCTTGGATATCATGCAATACCTTTTCTGAATCATGTGCCTCCAAATACCAAAGAAGTACTTTGTTATGGTTCTTTCTGAACAACACCCCATGTTCCAACTAATACTATAATTCTTTAATTCTGAGTTCCCTCTTCTATCATGTGGAAAAGTGGGAGGGAATTGCATCGTGCTTAAGGTAGGGAAGGCTCACTCAACATTATACATCTCAAATTCTTGTTCCCATATTGAAATATCATCTTCTTCCTCCTTCACATTTACTGTTTCTTCTGCTAATTGGAAAATACCATGGCCCTTGATTGTGTCAACAGGCTTGATTTCTAGATCTTACTCTTGCAACCTTGTCATCCAGTTCACTCTACTTTCACCTAGCTCTTGTTGGAAAAGTAGTGATCTGACTGCTAGGTGCAAGGAAAAGATAACACGATGGTTCTTCAATAGATAGGGCCTGAAATGATTTACCTCCATGTATACTGCATAAGATATTTTTTCCACGGCAGGGTAGTTAAGCTCCAGTCCTTGCAAACTTGTGTGCATGAAGGACATAGTTCTCTCATTGTTGAATTCATCCTTCTGAGTGAGTACAACAACAAGAGAGGTATCAAAAGAAAAAGTGTGCAATAATAAATCTTTATTGAAGTCTTGGTTGTATAATGTGGGTGCTTCGGTTATATCTTGCTTAATATAGGAAAATGCATCCTTTTTCCTTTTATCCCATTTTTGGACCACATATTTCTTCACTATTTCCTATATTGGTTTAAAAATCTAGGCATGGATTTCTTATTTGCTGGGAAGGGAATATGTGTGATTGTCTTGACTCTGTCCAGGTCTACCTTAATCCCACTCTTAGTAATGATGTGGCCCAAGAGATTACCCTCAGACACTTTGAAGATATGTTTCTTGGAATTTAAGGATATCCCGTACATGCAACATCACTAAAAAATATTCTTTAAGTGGCGTATGTGCTCTAACCTATATTTGGAGAAGACTATTACATCATCAAGATTGACCACTACACTCTGCCCAATGAGTTTGTGGAAATCAATGTCCATAGCATGTTGGAATGTTGCACCATCATTGACTAGCCCAAACAAAATTCGTATGAATGCAAACGTGCCCCACCTTGTTCTGAATGTAGTCCTAAGTATGTCAGGCTCTGCAACGAGACCCTGGTTATATCTAGAATACTCATATAATAAAGAAACATTTCAGAACCCGATACCATTTTCAATATTTGTTCCATGGGCGACATGGGATAGTTTTCTTTCTCTAAGGCACAGTTGAGATTTTGGACATCTACACATAGGTAGATTTCCCCATACTTCTTCCTTAGCAGGACCAAATTGGACACCGACATTGAGTATCACACTCTATATATGATCCAAGCATCCAACAATTTTCTCAACTCTTTCTGAATAAGAGGCTCAAGCATTGGATGTAATTTCCTAAGCTTCTATTGGAATGGCTTGGCCACTTCCTTAATTGGTATCACATGTTGGTTGGTTTGTGTGTCACATGTATTAAGTTCATCGTACATCCATGTGAATACATCATGGTATTTCTCGAATAAGTTGATGAAGGCTTACTGCTCTTGTAGTGTGCAAAAAGTACCGAGATTGACATTTTTCGGATCCTTATTTGTTCCCAAGTTAATTTGATTATGTGACAATGTGGAACTATGTGTCTTGGCATTGACAGGTCCCCGGAAGTGATTCTACAGGTCATACAATTTTTCCAATGATAGCACACCCTTAGGCATGAGTTTTCCTTTACTTGCATTGGCTGCATCCTACAAATATTTTTCATGCTTGTCCTCATTGATCATTGCATCTTTAAATATGTCATCAATCGCCATGAAACACATTATCTATTGTACCAATATTTCTGAGTAACCTACAACTTTTAAGATGGAAACATTGAGGTGAATGGCCTTTTACAATCCCAAGATGAGTGCCTCATACTCTGTAGTGTTGTTCGTGCACTCTAATTCCAAGAGGCTAGAGATCAAATGCTTTCTCTGCAACGGGTCTATTAAAACACAACCAACTCTAGAGCCCTCCCGCATTTTGGAACCATTGAAGTACATAGTCCAAGCATCATATGTACATGGACTAGGAACTACACTAGTACTACTTCAACTACCACTAACTATAAAAATTTAATTATCACCAGTCAGACAAGGAAGGAGATCGAACTGTGTATTTGGTGGAACTCAGGATGGCTGTGCAAGATAACACCCTGGTTGAGTTTCAAGGAAGAAAATACCAAAAAGTAACTCTGTGAATGCCATCGGTTCATTATGCCCATTCAAGGGAGTGACAGTGTGTTTCATATATCTCTTTGATTCTATCGAGATCCAATTATTTCTACCTTTGCATGGAAGCAATAAGTGTGACCATTCTATGGAAAAGCACCCTTGTAGCTTGCTAGACTAGTCTCTACTCAACAATACTTTGTATTTGTCCGGAATGTCCATAATCACTATGTTGATACATTGGTGAACTTGTTCATTGGATGATAAGCAGATGATGATATCTTTGAGTTCACCAATTTCCTAGACATGAGTCATGTACAACTAAATAATATATGCATATGTTTTGTTCAATTTAGCATTTGTTTTCTTGGCAACAGATAATGGAATTACATTCGTCGATGCACCAGAATCAACTAAGAAATTTTGTACATTGAAATTAAATATTTCAAAAGTTAACAAGAAATGTAGGAAGATTGTATTCGCATCCATCGTAAGTGAATTGAGTACATATTTGAGAGAACCATGACACTTACCAGATTCCTTGCTTGAATAGGTAGTGTTACCTGTGGAGGTTTTCCCAAGTGCACGTAGCAGAATTTCCTGCTAGCTCGTGATCTTTGTTAATTCAAACACTGAGATATTCGCATGAACCTTCTTCATGTCATCGATTATTTTATAGTCCACAATGGGAAGACTAGACGAGGTGTCCAAGGATGTAACTTAGCTTTTGGTTTCCAGAGTAATGGTTTTGTCCTTACTGTTTTAGGAAACACTTTTCCTTAGACTTCTTTCCTAGACTTTCTCTGAGTGTTCTGCGTTAAGTTAGCCGATGGGTTGATTTTTCTTCACAGTTTTTCTTTGAATTTTTGCTTCGAGAAGTTAATTGTAGTAGATAGACCTTGGCTTCTGAAGTTGTACCATTTGTTCTGCTTTTGGGTTGGACCGTGACTCGAAAGATGCTTATCGGTAATACTCTTTTTGGTTGTCAGTATATAGCTAAGCATGTTAATTGCAACCCCAACACTTGGAGTCTCATTAGCTGTAGTAGCTTCTTATTTTTCTTTAGTATGATCATTCCACTCTTCAGCCATTACCAAATAAACAAGTTTCATAGTGACCATCCTCATGGCTTAATTCCATTGTGGGCACGTCTTATTTGAATGATGTTGTTGATGAAACTTTCAATATTGATCTGTGCCCATCTTCTCAATGTTCAACATGACATTGGAACCCTGGGTAGACTTTGTCAGTTGGTTGTTGATATTGCTAGAATCTATAGTCATTCTTAACAGGTTAACTCTAGGAGTCTTGCTACTCATGGTGGTCTCGCTTGACCTTTATTTGAGCTCTCCCATTTGATTAGACAGAGACTTGACAAGATGAGTCAATTTTTCTAGATTAGATGGTTTATTTGAGCTCTCCCATGTTGTTGGATTCTTTTGTTGGTTTGTCATTTGAGATGAATCAGATAGCACAAAATTCCTTCTCAACAGTGATAACCAATTTATAATTTTATTTTAGTGTTTTTTTCATAGTTCGATTCATAAACTATGCAATGCTTGTTGGCAAGGCAGAGGTGTGGTAATATATGGTGATGGAATCATGAGGTTTCATGTCTTCTGAAAATTTGTTCAAAATGTGATTGAACCTCTGGTTGAAATCTTTCACTTTTTCCTTTTGCTCCATATTAATATTACCGAGCTCTTTTAATAACATGGCGAGGGTCTTGTCATCAGCAAATTTTTCGAGGAAGATCCTCTTAAACCCCCTCCAATTCTGGATGGAGTTTAGAGGAAGGTTGTGGTACCATACAACTTCTCTACCATCCAAGGTACATGGGAAAATTATACATGCAACATCATTGTAACATACCTCAAGTGTTTGCAGATGCAAGTAAAAGGTGTCCATATGGTCTTCATCCTTCACTGTCTCATCAGGTTTATACTTCGTTAAGACCTTCTTTGAATGCCTTAGCATCTTGTGTAGAACACTCAGAAGTGTGAGGGGCCCTATGTCATCCAATCCATATTTTCATCTCCCACATCTTCTTCTTCATTGTCCTCCTCTTATTTGTCAGAATCTGATGGCTCTTCTTCCTCCTCTTCTTCTTCACCTGTCCCGCCAAAATTTGCATTCGAGAGAAGAATTTGGCATCTATCACCATCGTGAAAGAGTGGAAGCTCTTCTTGTTTTTCCACAGAGTTTGATAACACTTTAAGAGTGGCAAAAATTATGTCTTGAAGAGTTGAAACTACTATCCCTATGGAGGTGGTCTTGTTCTTCTTTGGAGAACATGGAAGATTGATTACTCCTGGGACAAATCCAACAGATTTTGCAAAATTGATAGGTTATGGAGCGAATGGCTCGAATCTAATCATATAAAATTTCATGTTTAGGCTTA
>APFE031485268.1:415768-433751 GCA_000404065.3 Pinus taeda
TACATCATGAATTTGAAACCAGCCCATAATGAGGGAGATACCAGAAAAATTACAGAAGAAAGAAATTACAATATCCTTGATATAGCTATTACTCACTCCAATTTTCTATCTAAATCTTATATTTTATACATTTGTTCAAGCCTACAGCCATAACCAGATTACATCAAGCATTCCAAGCTGAGCCTTTCAGCTATAAGAAAATAACAATACAGTTCATACTAAGCCTTTCAACTATAACAAAATGCTAATCTAAGTATTTTGTCAGCGACCCAATCTCCACCATATCCCTGACTTTTCTCTACTTCAAGCCCAACTCGAGTTGACCATTCTGGAGCAAGGTGTCTGCATTAGTTGGTGTGTTGTCAAGACAGTTAAGGACTCGCCAACGGTGCAGGAAACCTACCTGCACTCGACCATGCTCATGGGATGATCAATACATTGCCTATCAAATACTTTAGGAAAAGGAATATTAGTTGCAAATATTATTAAAGGTACAAAACCTATGAAAATGATTAATTAAGCATATCCGTAACCCTTAAACATGAAATATAAAGCTAGTGCGGGAAAAGGCATGATTCTTGGACTAGTGTAGGAAAATATAGGTTTGCAAGGTTAAAGCAGAGGTCTAAGGTTATGGTTTTGAAGGAAGAAAGGGGTTAAAAATGAATAAATTTAGCCTACCAACACATTGCACAGTTCTAGTAGTCAACGTGAGAGCTTGGGCTCCGAGACTGTGCAATGTGCAGCTTAGAGAGGCTTGAAGGGAAAATCTGGGTAGTTTTTGGAGGCAATGGGGTTTGGCTGAGGGAAAGGACATTGGTTGGACCATATGCATAGTTTTGGATGTCAAGGGAAGTTGGGCTTCTGCAAATTGCATAGTCCCAATAGAAAAGGGAAAATCTTGATGGTTGAAGATGCGAAGTGCATTGTTCAAGGAAGTCTAGGAGACATAACTGTCTAATTCTAGGGGTTAAGATCGAGAGCTGGCCATAAGAATTGCATAGAGAAACAACCTTGGGGGATAGAAAATATGCATTTTGTAGTTCCAAGAAGCAAGATCACAACTTAGAGGGCTGAGACTACATAGCGCACAGTTCAGTTGGGGCCCAGTGAAGCTAAGTTGCTCGATCGAGAGGATTCTCCAAAAATGGATAAGTGTGGGATAGGTGATGAACTGTGATGAACCTTTACTGTGATCAAACACTTAACACACTTTGATGACATAAAAACATATATCATTGGGACACATGAAAAAGGCATTTCCTCCATGTGACTACCTCACAACAAGATATGACAAGTGTGACACTTAAGATAGGCTTTAGGATCACCGTGGAGACACTTGTGTGACATTGTTCAAGACTTTGTGTATGGATGAGACAGATGCTTACATGGTTGGGAAATCTCACATACAAAAAGGTCATCCTTTGAAACCATTAGAAAAGGCTCGCAAACATTGCACGACATACAAACATGCCGAAAGACTACAGTTAACCCAACCTACCGAAGGGACAAAAGCACTATAAGAACACTCATGAAATGAGCTCTAGCATTTGAAACAACAATGAAAAGACCAAGGAAGGCTTCAAAATTAGGTGCAAGCCAAAATTTTGGAGGGTTTTTTAGCAGCTACAACACTTGGCGACACACTAGCTGAACTCTGAGTTCTTTATTTTGGTTAATTTCTTGTGTGCAGGGCCTTGGTTCTTCAGGGAGTATTGATTCCTCATGTAGATTACTTTGGCCTTCCCACTTGCTCGAAAAATAGACATGGTCCCATATATACCTTCTTGATTGAGCACAACATAAGATTCACCATAATCACAATTTTTCAAGTTGGGAAGGGTAGTGTAGCTCGTGAGCTTAAGGTTTTCAAAATACCCTGATGGAGTTTCTTTCTGCACCTCTATGCACATGAAATTGTTCTCTTCTTTTACCTTCATTTCTTTATTTAAATAGAACTATGAATTGGCGCTTATTTACTTTTGGGTAGAAGAGGGATCCTCATTTATTGAGAGTACAAGAGGTTGTTCCTTTAGAGAAGCATATAGAGACCTCTGATTTAGTTTTTCTCATTTATATTTTTCCCCTTCTCCATTTCTACCAGTTGGATAAGCTTGAAGTAAAAAAAACTATAAATACCAAGTATAGGCATGATGATTACAGACTAAACATGGGTTCATGGTTGGACCAAAAATCTCCTTATGGATGGATCGTATTTTCCATTGGAACTTCATTGGCCAAAAGATGTAACCAACACAAATAAGAGGGAGAAGAGGCTAGCCAAATACTAAAGTCACAAGAATCTTTGTAGTTTGGCCACACACATACTTATAATCCAAAAGATATCCATAAACAACACTTATTTACATAACGAAGACCCAAAGAAAATTCAAATAAACAAACAAACAACAAAAGAAAATACTATGTACACAGTCTAGGGCACAACTTGACTTTTCATCGAAAATATTGTTTCAAATCTTGGCCATTAACAGGGAGAGATTCAATATTCACACCAAGTGATTGAAGATGATAAGTGAGATAGCCGAGCTTTTCGTGCACCCTGAATGGCCCAATCCATAGGGATTGAAACTTAGTGTGTTAGAATTTGTCCTTGTGGGCTTTATCCCACTTTAAGACTAGGTCACCCATACAAAAGTTTTTTTCCCTACATACTTCTTTTCAAACCACCTCTCATATGACTCTAGTGACGTGAAATTTTTTCTTTATCTTTCAACATTTCTTCCAGTAGCTTATGAGAGTGTCAATCCTATGTTGAAGTAATAGACATGGCTTGCCTTGGGATTCTTGTGATAGTTGGAGAGCAGGAAAGTAGATGTTTGGCGGGAGGATGGATTCTTTTCCATATATTAGGAAGTAAAGGGAGGTGTTCAAGGAAGGTTTTGGCATGACTCGGTCAGCCCATATGGCATTCACCAAAGTAGAGTGTCAGTTTCATTGTTTAAAGAATATTGTCTTTTTTATAATGCGGATAAGGTTCTTGTTGGTGGATTTAGTAAGACCATTCTCCTATGAATAGTAATTAGCTGAATGTTTCAATATGATACCATTTTCTAATGCAAAGCCGTAGAGTATTAATGATGAAAAGTATGTTGCATTATCAAAAACAAGTGAAGTAGGAATGTCAAACCTGGAAATGATGTTCTATTGCAGAAAGATGATGACTTACTGATCATTGACCTACTTGAGCAGAACTACTTTTGTCCAACACATGAAGTAATTTGTAGTGGTTAATATATAACAGTGCTTCTTTGATGAGTGTGGGAAAATTTCCCCAATAATGTCTAAGCCCCACCGTTTAAAAGGTTCTTCCATTATAATGGGCTGCAACAGGGTGAATGAATTCGTGTTTATGTCAGCACACCTTTGATAGGCCAGACACTTATGGGTGTAAGCTTGAGCATCATTGAATAATGTGGGCCAGTAGAAGCCGACCCACATAACCTTATGCATTGTAGTTTTTCCTCCAAAGTTTCCCCCGACTGGTCTATCTTGGATATCATGCAATACCTTTTCTGAATCATGTGCCTCCAAATACCAAAGAAGTACTTTGTTATGGTTCTTTCTGAACAACACCCCATGTTCCAACTAATACTATAATTCTTTAATTCTGAGTTCCCTCTTCTATCATGTGGAAAAGTGGGAGGGAATTGCATCGTGCTTAAGGTAGGGAAGGCTCACTCAACATTATACATCTCAAATTCTTGTTCCCATATTGAAATATCATCTTCTTCCTCCTTCACATTTACTGTTTCTTCTGCTAATTGGAAAATACCATGGCCCTTGATTGTGTCAACAGGCTTGATTTCTAGATCTTACTCTTGCAACCTTGTCATCCAGTTCACTCTACTTTCACCTAGCTCTTGTTGGAAAAGTAGTGATCTGACTGCTAGGTGCAAGGAAAAGATAACACGATGGTTCTTCAATAGATAGGGCCTGAAATGATTTACCTCCATGTATACTGCATAAGATATTTTTTCCACGGCAGGGTAGTTAAGCTCCAGTCCTTGCAAACTTGTGTGCATGAAGGACATAGTTCTCTCATTGTTGAATTCATCCTTCTGAGTGAGTACAACAACAAGAGAGGTATCAAAAGAAAAAGTGTGCAATAATAAATCTTTATTGAAGTCTTGGTTGTATAATGTGGGTGCTTCGGTTATATCTTGCTTAATATAGGAAAATGCATCCTTTTTCCTTTTATCCCATTTTTGGACCACATATTTCTTCACTATTTCCTATATTGGTTTAAAAATCTAGGCATGGATTTCTTATTTGCTGGGAAGGGAATATGTGTGATTGTCTTGACTCTGTCCAGGTCTACCTTAATCCCACTCTTAGTAATGATGTGGCCCAAGAGATTACCCTCAGACACTTTGAAGATATGTTTCTTGGAATTTAAGGATATCCCGTACATGCAACATCACTAAAAAATATTCTTTAAGTGGCGTATGTGCTCTAACCTATATTTGGAGAAGACTATTACATCATCAAGATTGACCACTACACTCTGCCCAATGAGTTTGTGGAAATCAATGTCCATAGCATGTTGGAATGTTGCACCATCATTGACTAGCCCAAACAAAATTCGTATGAATGCAAACGTGCCCCACCTTGTTCTGAATGTAGTCCTAAGTATGTCAGGCTCTGCAACGAGACCCTGGTTATATCTAGAATACTCATATAATAAAGAAACATTTCAGAACCCGATACCATTTTCAATATTTGTTCCATGGGCGACATGGGATAGTTTTCTTTCTCTAAGGCACAGTTGAGATTTTGGACATCTACACATAGGTAGATTTCCCCATACTTCTTCCTTAGCAGGACCAAATTGGACACCGACATTGAGTATCACACTCTATATATGATCCAAGCATCCAACAATTTTCTCAACTCTTTCTGAATAAGAGGCTCAAGCATTGGATGTAATTTCCTAAGCTTCTATTGGAATGGCTTGGCCACTTCCTTAATTGGTATCACATGTTGGTTGGTTTGTGTGTCACATGTATTAAGTTCATCGTACATCCATGTGAATACATCATGGTATTTCTCGAATAAGTTGATGAAGGCTTACTGCTCTTGTAGTGTGCAAAAAGTACCGAGATTGACATTTTTCGGATCCTTATTTGTTCCCAAGTTAATTTGATTATGTGACAATGTGGAACTATGTGTCTTGGCATTGACAGGTCCCCGGAAGTGATTCTACAGGTCATACAATTTTTCCAATGATAGCACACCCTTAGGCATGAGTTTTCCTTTACTTGCATTGGCTGCATCCTACAAATATTTTTCATGCTTGTCCTCATTGATCATTGCATCTTTAAATATGTCATCAATCGCCATGAAACACATTATCTATTGTACCAATATTTCTGAGTAACCTACAACTTTTAAGATGGAAACATTGAGGTGAATGGCCTTTTACAATCCCAAGATGAGTGCCTCATACTCTGTAGTGTTGTTCGTGCACTCTAATTCCAAGAGGCTAGAGATCAAATGCTTTCTCTGCAACGGGTCTATTAAAACACAACCAACTCTAGAGCCCTCCCGCATTTTGGAACCATTGAAGTACATAGTCCAAGCATCATATGTACATGGACTAGGAACTACACTAGTACTACTTCAACTACCACTAACTATAAAAATTTAATTATCACCAGTCAGACAAGGAAGGAGATCGAACTGTGTATTTGGTGGAACTCAGGATGGCTGTGCAAGATAACACCCTGGTTGAGTTTCAAGGAAGAAAATACCAAAAAGTAACTCTGTGAATGCCATCGGTTCATTATGCCCATTCAAGGGAGTGACAGTGTGTTTCATATATCTCTTTGATTCTATCGAGATCCAATTATTTCTACCTTTGCATGGAAGCAATAAGTGTGACCATTCTATGGAAAAGCACCCTTGTAGCTTGCTAGACTAGTCTCTACTCAACAATACTTTGTATTTGTCCGGAATGTCCATAATCACTATGTTGATACATTGGTGAACTTGTTCATTGGATGATAAGCAGATGATGATATCTTTGAGTTCACCAATTTCCTAGACATGAGTCATGTACAACTAAATAATATATGCATATGTTTTGTTCAATTTAGCATTTGTTTTCTTGGCAACAGATAATGGAATTACATTCGTCGATGCACCAGAATCAACTAAGAAATTTTGTACATTGAAATTAAATATTTCAAAAGTTAACAAGAAATGTAGGAAGATTGTATTCGCATCCATCGTAAGTGAATTGAGTACATATTTGAGAGAACCATGACACTTACCAGATTCCTTGCTTGAATAGGTAGTGTTACCTGTGGAGGTTTTCCCAAGTGCACGTAGCAGAATTTCCTGCTAGCTCGTGATCTTTGTTAATTCAAACACTGAGATATTCGCATGAACCTTCTTCATGTCATCGATTATTTTATAGTCCACAATGGGAAGACTAGACGAGGTGTCCAAGGATGTAACTTAGCTTTTGGTTTCCAGAGTAATGGTTTTGTCCTTACTGTTTTAGGAAACACTTTTCCTTAGACTTCTTTCCTAGACTTTCTCTGAGTGTTCTGCGTTAAGTTAGCCGATGGGTTGATTTTTCTTCACAGTTTTTCTTTGAATTTTTGCTTCGAGAAGTTAATTGTAGTAGATAGACCTTGGCTTCTGAAGTTGTACCATTTGTTCTGCTTTTGGGTTGGACCGTGACTCGAAAGATGCTTATCGGTAATACTCTTTTTGGTTGTCAGTATATAGCTAAGCATGTTAATTGCAACCCCAACACTTGGAGTCTCATTAGCTGTAGTAGCTTCTTATTTTTCTTTAGTATGATCATTCCACTCTTCAGCCATTACCAAATAAACAAGTTTCATAGTGACCATCCTCATGGCTTAATTCCATTGTGGGCACGTCTTATTTGAATGATGTTGTTGATGAAACTTTCAATATTGATCTGTGCCCATCTTCTCAATGTTCAACATGACATTGGAACCCTGGGTAGACTTTGTCAGTTGGTTGTTGATATTGCTAGAATCTATAGTCATTCTTAACAGGTTAACTCTAGGAGTCTTGCTACTCATGGTGGTCTCGCTTGACCTTTATTTGAGCTCTCCCATTTGATTAGACAGAGACTTGACAAGATGAGTCAATTTTTCTAGATTAGATGGTTTATTTGAGCTCTCCCATGTTGTTGGATTCTTTTGTTGGTTTGTCATTTGAGATGAATCAGATAGCACAAAATTCCTTCTCAACAGTGATAACCAATTTATAATTTTATTTTAGTGTTTTTTTCATAGTTCGATTCATAAACTATGCAATGCTTGTTGGCAAGGCAGAGGTGTGGTAATATATGGTGATGGAATCATGAGGTTTCATGTCTTCTGAAAATTTGTTCAAAATGTGATTGAACCTCTGGTTGAAATCTTTCACTTTTTCCTTTTGCTCCATATTAATATTACCGAGCTCTTTTAATAACATGGCGAGGGTCTTGTCATCAGCAAATTTTTCGAGGAAGATCCTCTTAAACCCCCTCCAATTCTGGATGGAGTTTAGAGGAAGGTTGTGGTACCATACAACTTCTCTACCATCCAAGGTACATGGGAAAATTATACATGCAACATCATTGTAACATACCTCAAGTGTTTGCAGATGCAAGTAAAAGGTGTCCATATGGTCTTCATCCTTCACTGTCTCATCAGGTTTATACTTCGTTAAGACCTTCTTTGAATGCCTTAGCATCTTGTGTAGAACACTCAGAAGTGTGAGGGGCCCTATGTCATCCAATCCATATTTTCATCTCCCACATCTTCTTCTTCATTGTCCTCCTCTTATTTGTCAGAATCTGATGGCTCTTCTTCCTCCTCTTCTTCTTCACCTGTCCCGCCAAAATTTGCATTCGAGAGAAGAATTTGGCATCTATCACCATCGTGAAAGAGTGGAAGCTCTTCTTGTTTTTCCACAGAGTTTGATAACACTTTAAGAGTGGCAAAAATTATGTCTTGAAGAGTTGAAACTACTATCCCTATGGAGGTGGTCTTGTTCTTCTTTGGAGAACATGGAAGATTGATTACTCCTGGGACAAATCCAACAGATTTTGCAAAATTGATAGGTTATGGAGCGAATGGCTCGAATCTAATCATATAAAATTTCATGTTTAGGCTTAGTCTGAGAAGAGTCACCAACTTCAGAAGCACGAGTAAGTGAGGTGAAATGAACATTGTTTCCTTTACCAGAAGATGGAATGATGGGATCGGTATGTTTATCAACCATAAAATACTGTTTTCCCTCCTTCTAGTACCAGAAATGTTGACGGTACTGGACCCACCAACATTTAGGGGATCCCCTCGATATGAAGTCCCAATCATGTCTCACATCATTTGTTGTAGGACTCCCATCTGGTATAAAGGCATGGTTTCCAAATCCTTAAATATTTTATTGGACTCTAGTTGGCAATATGAGAGAGGGATGCAATGGTATCTTTAAAAAGCAAGGGGGTGTGTGTAGTGAGTGTTCAGTTGGAAATGTGTCAAGGTTCTTCTACTACAGAGGGGGAGAAAAGTGAGCCTCTAAGTGAGAGGTAATATTACCACCCAAGAAGAGACATACATGAACTAGAAGGATATGTTTAACATCCAGTGGAATAGTCCACAATGAATGTGATGGTTGCTACAACCAATAAATGAAGGAAGATCTATCTAGTATCCTGTGGAATAGTGTTGAAATATGGAATTGTTGGCGGGGGGGTGAATAAGTAATTAAGAAATTTCTTTTTCTTATTATGCTTACAGTCCCTTCTTATTTCTTTAACTTGTGAGAGAATTCATTCAAAAAACACTGAACCAACAATATTTTAGTCACACAAATTTAAACAACAATTACATGAGAATCACACATTTGACACATTTTTTTTAATGTGGAAATCAAAAGGGAAAAAAACCTCCAAATTTTTGTTTTTTTGTGTATGTTAAGCACCCACTTAATTACATATGTTTTTTTGTGAGCACACACTCACAGGAAGCACCAACCCCCTTTGGTTAGCAAGCACCAACTTTCCAAGAGGCATCAACCTATTTAGTATGCAGGCATTATCCTTCCCTTGCCAATATTCTACTATTATATACAATTTTCAAACTGAAAACAAAGGCATATAATGATATAAGTAAAATACCAATAAATGGTTGTTTGCATACTCAACTTCTAGAATCTTCCTTTTGTGCTCACTTGTAGCAGATCTCCTCTTGCAGCTAAAAACAACACTTCCTTTGCACTATGCCTTCACTTTCAAGGGATCTTCACTGAGTGCTCTTCAACACTACCCTTACAATTATTCACAAAACCCTCTTGCTGCTCTTTCTGCTCTATTAGATAGAGTCCTCTCAGGTGCTTCAACTTCTCTGTCATGATGCACTTCACTCACAACACAACACACTTACTCATTTGCTCAACTCCCCATCTTCTTCATTGATGGTGATGGTTTTTGTTCAAATAAGGCACTCTATGCAAGGAAGTCTTTCATATCTATCCTTTATCTACCCAACTATACTTAGGCATGGATCCCCTTGCCTCTCTTGCATCTTCTAGTGGTTTCTTGTCATAGTATGCCGAAATAGAGATGGGCATTGTAGTTCTCCATAGTCTCACTGTGTAGAGCTCTCAACCTGAGAAATTAATTCTTAGGTGACCTGCACACTTCTATTAGAGTCCCAATCTCATTTATCTCTCCACAGATCTTTCATAGATAACATAGGTTACCACTTTGTTCTTGTTTAATATAGTCATTTGTGCACACAAAGCAGTCAATCACTTCTTTCTTTCTCTCGAATTTATATTTTCTAGAAATGTTGTCCTTGATTTCTTGTTACAGAGTTTTATACAGTTACAACCCCTTTCAAACTACCAACTCCTATTTTCTTGCATTCAATCTCGTAGTTGCCGACCCATACACCTTTAACTCCCTATACTGCCTTATCAGAGAAATTCTACATCATTGCAATGCTCTGATACTCCCCAGTTTTGATATCTTTAGCTCCTCTTTCATTGAGATCCTTAATAATTTCTCCTCCATGGGACTGAGCGCTATGCCCTATCACTTTGCATTGATGTGCTAAGCCTTCAGAATCCTTCTGGTGGCCATTCTTCCTTTGTTAACTACTCTGCATCATTAGTTCTTTGAACTCTCATGACCATGTGCCAATATTAGTGTCAGAATCCCCCTTTATCGAAACTTTTCCAAACACAAACTATCTATAATTTTGACACCTTCAATCTCTGATATGTCGACATTTGATATAACGTCATCACTCCACATGGAAAATCCTTAGAGGTGACATGTGCCACCTTGTTCTGGCTCATTATACTAATCAATAAGGTTGAAGATGCCTACCACGTGTCTTGTCATACTGCCACGTCATGTTGATCTCAGATGCCACTATAGCTTATCGGAGCTAATCATATGTTACCATGTGTCCTATTAGAGGAGAGAGAAGGGGGCCGCCAACCTTTCGTTTTGCAACAAAATCCTTCATTAATATTTATCGGCACTCCATGTCACTTTTTAATACTATCGACACTTTATCGATATCACAACTTTTAAAGTTTCCTCACTTTAAGAAGTTTCAATACTCCAATACTGGATATGTCGATGTTCTGATGTGTTGATCTCTAGGGTTTGGATGTCCGCGAACCTCTAATATAGCCTGCTCCAATGAACCTATCCTCCAATATTTTGATATCACATTGTGTTGATCCACCAATATGCTGACCTCTGATATTCTGATGCACCAATAGTTTGGACCTTCAACATTCCGATCTCTGATATGCTAATATTCCTTCCTTCCTAAGGCTTCAAATCCATGAAATTCAGCATATCATATCTTTTGATCTAGGAGTCCACTTTTGGGCTTCGACATATTGTTGGAAAGCTTGTTTAGAGCACTTTCTAATGGAGAGGTTTTGATGTAGGTTTTGATTCCTTCTTTGCTTGGAAGACAACCGCAAAATTCTATACTCATTAACTCTTTGAACTACTAACCTCACAACCACCATGGTGATCATTTTATGGCTTCTTCAGTAAGCATCCTAATGTGACGATTTTCTACAAGAAGCCTACAACTATCATGGGATTCATCCCAAACACATAATCATCATGCTGACCCTTGTTTGACATCAATGCAAACTCTATCATATCCACCCATACACCATCAAATGTCCAACAAATGGTCCACAAGGATGGGACAAAAATAACAACCATTACAACACATTTTGAATAAGACAAACACTAAAATAACCAAAATAGTTCAACTATGTTAGCACATGTTAAAAGAAACATGAAATAAAAAAATTCAAAGAATATTCTTACAAACATTCATAGTCCATGCATGAAGAACATGCTAGCATTAAAGGCTTTTTTTATTAAGTAAAAGTTCTAAGACACATGTTTACAATGTACATCACTAGCCCCAATAGTGGGATATTTGATCCACTCCTTGCTCCTCAAAAAACTAGTTGATCTCTCTAATGCCTTGCAGGAGGAGCCAAGGTGAAAAGTGTTTTTCTCATACAATAAGGGAGTATATATAACCAAGGGTGACTCTTTGACTACCCTCATGATTTTTTGACTTTCTATGACTTTTCAGCTTACATGACTCTTTGCATCCCATGTGTGTCCTTTGGACTTCGACTTTACAATACATTTGAATACAATATACATTTGCACAATAGTGATGTAGCATATGACCACTCATGACATGACATGAAATGACATTTCTCACATAGATTGATTGGTAATGTGGAAATGTCAATTCACTATTGCTAATGAGTGCTAGATGTCTTCTTGGATATGATTTATTTTCAATCGCATGGCTTGGTGATGTAGACTCTTCAATGATCTTTAGTCTTGGATGGTAGTTTCAAACTTGTGTCCCTTTTGCTTCTCTTAATTGATACACTTGTGAGCTCAGCTATAAGAGAGTCTTTAGGCATGCTTCACTGCTTCTTATCCTTCTTCATCATCTCTCCATGACATGATAGTGTACTTGTTCCTGCAATTCACTCATGATGAGATGGCATCAATTTGTAAACCCCCTACTCTAATATGATATATTCTTATCCATCAACTAAGCCCGAGACAAAGTGGCATATTAGGGAGAGGGGCTCAGTGACTATGCATTGTGAATTTATAGTAGTCAAAGGGGGATATTGAGCTCTAAGACTACGCAATTCCCAGCTTAGAGAGGCTTGAAGGGAGGAACTGTGCAACTTCTGGAGGCAGCAGGGTCTACTTGAGGCAAATGACATTGGGAGGACCATCTTCATAGTTTTGGATGTCAAGGGAGGCTGGGCATCTAAGAATTGTGCAATTATGGTGGAAAAGGTAAAAGATTGAGGGTTGAAGATGTGAAGTGTGCAATTCAAGGAAAACTGCAAGACACAACTGCACAATTCTAGGGGTCAAGATTAGGAGCTAGGCATAGGAATTGTAAATAGCAGTAACCCTGGGGGACATGGAATGTACATTGTGTAGTTCCAAGAAACAAGGTCACATCTTAAAGGGTTGGGACTGCATCATGCGCAATTCAGTTGGGTCTCGGTGAAGTTAAGTTGCCCGGTCATGAGGATTCTCCTAAAATGGTTGAGTGTGGGATGGGTGATGACTTGTAATGAACCTTGAATGTGATAACATACTTATCTTACTTTTAAAACATGACAACATAGATCACTAGAACACATTAACAAAGAATTTCCCTCTGTGTAACAACCTCATGAAAAGATACAACAAGTGCGACACTTAAGATATGCTTTAGGACGACCGTCGTGACACTTGTGTGAGAGTACTCAAGACTTTGTGTATGGATACGATAGATGCTTACATGGTTAGGAAAGCTCATATACACAAAGGCCAACCTTTGAAACCATCAGAAAAGGCTCGCAAACATTGCATGACAACAAAACATGTTGAAAGATTACAGTTAACCCACATGCCAAAGGGACCAAATCACTACAAAATTCATGAAATAAGTTGTAACGTTTGAAAAAACAATGAAAATACCAAGTAAGGTTATGAAATTGGGTGCAAGCCAACATTTTGGAGGGTGTTGAAATAGCTACAACATGATCCTAAACAAAGGGTTGTAATATTTCCAAGAAAATAAAATCTACACTACTGTAAAGTTTATATCTTCTTTAATATTATTCTAGACCACAAATATTTCAAGTTTTAATGAGGTCAAGTGATATGGTACTATTTCTCTAATTTACTTGTTCATTTTACATTGAAATTGAAGCTATTTATTCTATTTTATTACTTTGATATTATATGATTGAAATTAGTTACTATTTATTGATAACTTTAATTATTATTTATGCATTCAAGGAAGGAATATGTATTTGAATGTTGTGAGTGAGTGTGATTTAGTTAACTATTTAAGTGAATTCTAGTTTCATTTACAGTTAATTTCTTTTAGCTAATACATGTGCAGGTCTGTGTTACCAACTTATTCTAGATCATTTTGTTTCACATACAAAAATTATAATACTTAGTATATAATTAGCACGGGTAGATAAAAGTAGTGATATATTAATTATTTATATTCATTTCATTATGATATAATTATGAGATTCTTTACATTGTTTCATTAAAGCTCCTTTTAATTCATAATCTTTGCAATAAGTGTCCATTTGTTGGAGAACAATTCTTGAGTAGAAATCATGCTCACATACCAATTGAAATTGCTATACCAAATAGAAAATATTCTAATTGGTATCCTCACTGAGTGATTTCTCAAATGTTGATATGGTCAACTTTAGCTATCAACAAAACCTCAATAAATTTCCTTGACTACCACCTAAACCAAGGACTGACATGTGCTGACAAGTAGTGAAGTTATAATGGGAAAACTGACAAAGGAACCAACCATTTATCCTCCTTCCTTGTGGAATGTGACCGATACAAGACAAAAGTCTCAAAGGAACCTTACCACCGCTCAACACCCACCAAGTTAACCCATTACAATTGTGTGGAGGAAATGTGGGAACCATGTGGTTTCCATATGGGGAAGTTGCGAACGTGGCCTCTTTTAGTGGGCTGAAATTTAATCAAGTGTAACTTTTGATATAGGAATTAGATTATGGTAAAACTAGTATCGTCAAGAATCTCTTGATGAGTTGAATGCAATGGAAATATCAGAAGTTAATTATGTCAAATTCCAAAAATTGGGGATTTCACTAACTCCATCTTCACTATCGATCTTGAGGATTGGGTTAACAACAAGTAACATCTTACCCAACCTAGGAACCTTTAAGGGGGTGGAAGATGGGTGGTTACAAGATTGTTTGAAATTTTTCACCCACGTCAAGTTTTCATTTCCAAAATAATTTATTTAAATTTTAAAAAATCGTAATAGAAATTAAAAAAAAAACTTGTGTTAAACAACTCTCACCTTGTCCCATTTTTATGATTAAATTTGGTCCTAGATCTACCTTTCTAATTAATTTTAATCCTATATCTAGTTGGAACTATGGCAAAAGTTAGAATTGAATTTATATTATAGGGGCTAAGCTTAATATAACCTAGATTAATAATCTTTATTTATTTTTTTGTGAACTAAATCAATTTATATTAAACAAAGAATAGTGTTTACAACAGCAAGTCAGAATGTTGCATTGAGAGGTTCATTGTAACAATCACCATAGAAAAATCAGAGATTAAATAAAGATATAAATGAGAATCCAAAAGGCTCAGGAAAAAAAAATCCATGCACCATGTGCCCAAGCCAAATCCATTACAAAATCCATACAAAACCAATACAAATGTCATTACAAACACCCTATGCTAGATACAAATTCCATTACCATGTTGTCCCAACAGATTTTCATTGAGAAAATGGCATCATAACTACATCAACAGAAAGAGGTCCAAGTACCACCATTGCATCACTCTTATAATTCACGAACATGATATTACAACAAATATTTAACATAGGACACCAACATGCTTTCTCAATAGAGAAATCCAAAAAAGGAGACTAAGATTTGAAGTAGAAAAATCCACCAACATCACACCAATGTAGTGGTAACTAGAATATCATATTTATAAACTCCACCAACCTTAACAACAACCAAACATTTACGACCAATCAACATGAATATAAAAAAACAAGATTTTCCTCAAACCGAACCCAATACTCTACAACTCTATCCATTCTCTGATGAAGAAATAGTTCCTTGCCCTTGTGCAGCGGACCATGGGGGTCTAAAAGGTCTCCAGTCATTGAGTCACTCACAATATATCCCTTGAAAAAAGATATATGAGAATCCAAGTTTTCCAAGCAATATCGTTGATTGCAAAGCATTTTTTTGACATCCTCCAGGAAGGAGAAGATATGATAGTTCTCTGCCTACTTATCTTTGTGGACTAGACCTAATAGGGTGAGCATTTGTTGATGGAAAGTTGTTGAGGACATAAATTGTTTCTTCCTACAAGTACACCTACATAGGTCAAGACCATGAATCCTCTTTGAAACCACATCTATCAGCTCTTAATCTAAATGAATTTTGTGTTCCTCCCCATCTAGAGAGTCCAAATCATTTATTTTCTTTATGAATTATGGTGTAATAGCATTGAAATAAGAAGTTACAAAAACATAGACAAAGGTTTTGACCCTTCTCTATTCCATAGAAGCATTACTACCTACTCCTCATCTACAATGCATCTATTGTCTAGGATGCATCATTGAAGTGCTTAAAGGACACTAAAAACAACTATCACTTGCAAAAGAATAAGCGAGGAGGTGAGACACACAAATTTTACACCCTAGCCTTAAAAGCACCAAATCATCCCCCAAAGTCCTTGTAATTATATATGAGCTAACTAAAACTACAGGAGGAAGAGATGGATATTATCCTCCTTCAATAGATACCTCAGAACCCACCACCATTAAACATGCAACTCTACCAACATATAACTCAATATCCTAGAAACATAGTTCATGGTAAACTAACTCGCAATTAAAAAAGTGGCCTAATTTTTTACATAGGATGCCTCAATAGAAGATTGACCCAACCTCTGGACCTCTAAAATTGTCTAACCTAGAACATACCAAACTAAGTAAACTAGAATAAAACCAAGCTTGAAACGTGAGCAAATATTAACATAATTGAGTCCCCAGTAAGCCAATGTCACATTATTCATTAAACAGAGTAACAACTAGGAAAGGGAGGTTGACATCGGACCCTCACCTCCATCCCAACATACTCCTACAGAAAATAAAATTGTCAACTAACCACTCAAATAAAGAAACCAACCTATCCATACCAGTTTTCATTTACATACATCCTTAAATAGACTCGTGTTGCACCCAATCAAGCCATTAATATATAGTGGCTTCAAGAGTGTAGGTTTTAACCTTGTACATAAATTACTTGCATAAGAATTTTAACAAACATAAAATAAACAATGGCGAGAGCATAACACACAAAACAAATATACACAAAGATTTTCCTGTGGATCCCAAAATTGGGACTACTAGATTGAATTTTTATTATATTCCTTTCAATGTTACAATAAATATATATACATGCCGAAGCATCCATAAACCCCAATCCATTAACCCTAGATTAAAAACATAACCGTAGTTCTCTTGACCGGATCTACAAAATACCATGAACCAAAAGCCATTGCGCCCAAAACCATGTGTGAAAAGCATGCACAAAACTGTAGGTAGGTTTTCCCAGCTAATATAGGGTCCAAAAAAAATTTCCCAAAGCACTGCCCCGGATCCTGTATAGGGGGGCTACCACCCCCCTCTAACCCTTCGGTGTAACTATTGGGGCTAGTCGTGGAAAGAATCTAACACAACCCAACAAGGAGGAGGCAGGAACAACCCCATTTCCCTCACTTCAAACATTTATTCAACTACCGCCCTATCAGGGACAAGATTACTAACCTTTCAAAAAGGACATAAATAAAAAAAAACTTTAACTTATTGAAAAACAAAACAAAGCTCATAGGAAAAAAATATAAATGAAAAAAAAATTAACTTATTAAAAAACAAAACAAAATCTCATAGAAAAAATAAATAAATGAAAACAACTCTAACTTATTAAAAAACAAAGCTCAAAGAAAATAAAATCATTTAAATGCTAGGGAGCCTACACCTTTATAAATTATTCAGAAATTATACATATAAATGAAATTATATATTTAGAGGAAATTCACAAACCGGGGAAATTTTATGAAACGAGAAAATTCCAAAATTTTGAAACAAGTACTAAAGGTTGAGATGGGATAAAGAAAGTAAAGTGAAACATTGAATTTGAAATGAAATAAAGAAAGTAAAGTGAAACATTGAATTTAAAAGGTGATGACTTTTGAAACAAATATTAAATCCTGAAATGAAATAAAGAAAGTGTGAGGTCCCTATAATGCTAGTGATTACCCCATTACTATTGTAGTTGTATCCCTTATTAATATTGTTGTGCCTCTATTGCCCCCATATTGTTATTACTGTGCCCCATAGAATCCCTCTATTGTTATTTTTGTGGCTTTATATTATTATTGTTAGGTCGGCTGGGTTATATTGTGACTCCTTAGGCTCCTATATATAGAAAGGAGGTTTTGTCATTTGAATCATCCAAGAATTGTTCATTTGTGTAATGTAAAGGAGGTTGCCCCCTCAAAGAGTCTGAATTCTAAGGCGTTCAACTATCTTTTCTATATTTTTGTCAGCTAATTTCAGAAAGTAAAATGAAATATTGAATTGAATTTAAAAAGTAATGAATTAATTTGGTGAGGCTTATATTTGAGTTTGTACAAACTTGGGACTTACTTTTCAACTTTGGAATTACTTTTCACTTTAGTGAGTACGAAAATACTCTTAGGTAAATGTGTTTTGTTTTTTATGGTTGAAACTTGCTTATATAATATGTTGGAAGTTTAGTGGTTTCCTTTTTAATGATTTAAGTGCTAGAAGCTAATTTTTTGGATAAT
>APFE031485268.1:434010-465779 GCA_000404065.3 Pinus taeda
TATATATTTTGGTTTTAAAGGAATTATTATATATAAAGTTAAAAGTCATTATAAACATATTTATTCTAAATTCAATAAATTTATTCAATCCGAATAAAAGCATAACAACATCTCTCCACAATATTTTATTTCAGATTGGAGTTTCACACTTGTTTAAAGAAGTCTTCAAGTGTACATTTACTTTTTATTATTAACTTTCATAAATGAATTTGATTTCATATAAAACAAGAGAAAACTTTATATAAATAAAATGGAAAACATTTATTTTTAATTAGTTATTAATATACATATTTACCAAAAAAAAATTAATAATAATATTAGAATTTTTAATTGATTTTTTTAAAGTTTTATTTTTCCTGTATAGTTTTATCACTCCTATCAAAGGTTATATATATGATAGGTTGATCACTTTATTAAGGAATAATGTTTTACATACATAGTCATATTTCCTTTTATGTTTATGTATGCCAGATTGATCACTAGATTGGGGAACAATGTTTGATATAGTTATATTTCCTCTTTTATGTGGCATCATTGATTATCTATATTAGATGGTTTTGGTTAAGTAAAATGTTATACATATGTTTTTTTCTATTTGTATCTGATTTATTAAGTAGGTGTATGACATGGATGGTGATCCAAGATTGAGACACATATACCCATGGATTCGCATGGTTATGTAGAATAGATGGTTAATTATGATTTATCGATGATACATGATTTGTGTGATTATATATGTCTAATATTGTACTAAGCAGGATGTGGTAGGGTATTTGGTCATTTTCCAACAAGGATGTTAAATTATGAATGACTGTGGAAGTCATTTTTTCAAAACCAAAATGACTGTGGAAGCCATGAACCATTCTGGATAAAATGTGATTAAGTTAAGTTCATTATGAAATTCATTTGATTCCTTTGATCTATGAGATTGTAATGTGTGCAAGTCTTTGAACAAGGCCTTACCAGCGAACCATTAGATGGGCAAAAGCTCACAATCAGTACCATAAGGAGAAACACAAAGTTTCAAAGCATAGTAGATGAGAAGGCATGGAAATTAGGGCGTGGAGTCCTAAATCCAAGAATGATAAAGACGTGTATTCTTGTATATGTAGGGCGCGTAGTCCTTAATATTTAAAAAGATGAAGTTGTGGAAACTTAGATCTTTGGAGTAGATCAGGGCGTGGAGTCCTCAATCTACTAAGGCATGGAGATGCATGAAATAGGGGTGTGAAATCCCTATTCTCCAGAATAAAAATACCACTCATGGATGAATTTCCTTATTTAGAATTTCATTCTCACAATTCTGGAATGACTTTCTAAAAATAGAAAGTCATGTCCAACATCTCAAGCACGACTTTCCAAAAATAGTAAATCACTTTAGATAAATTGGTAATCAAGTAGAGTTGAAGAAAAACGAATTAACTTATCATTAACCAATCCTAATAGTTCAATCTTGATTGAATCATCAATATTATTAATATTATTATTATTATCTTTTACGAGACTATGATATTATTATTAAAAGGGAATTACAAGTCAATTTTATCTCCTCAATTAATTCACACATCTCCTTCATGACTCTCATGGCTCTACGTAACTCTCTCTCTTTCTCTCTCTCTTTTAAATAATTCATTATACTCTATTTTATGGACTCATCAAAGAATGGCATATTCCTTTTCACTCATTAAAAATATGTCATAAAATATTTCTCTTACGCTCTCTTTAATGCATATGTTACACTCTCCTTAACTAAGGCATGCATACCTCTCCTTAATGCCATAAGTTACACTCCTCTAAATGGAATCCAATGCATGCACATTACTCCTCCTTTATGACAAGCATTGGTTGCTCCTCCTATATATGAGTCTCATGTATTCTCACTTGGGGATTAGGAGGCCAAGAGTGGAAGAGACTTGAGGAAACTAGTGAGATGGAGGGATATGGAGAGTAGCCAATTGCTTCCATAATAAATATGAAATTATTTTTAAAATCCGAAGATCTTTATCTATTGAGGTTTTCCATGAGTGGTATTGGGAGGAAGTGAAAATTTTCTTCCTTAGTTTGCCTTGCAAATCTCTCTACCCTTGTCTTTTGGTACTTCTTGTGAGCTTTTGCAGCTTAAGGGTTCCAGTGGGAGAAGTTCTTCCTAGATATGGTTGGGAGGAAAACCGGGTGGTTCACAATGAGTTGGTAAGGATGTTGGAGCTGGAGCATACTCCCATTTTTTTTAGATATATAAATTCATTGCTAGTTGTAGATAAGTTTTTAGAGTATATGTTTGACAAAAGGGATAAATGAGATAGTATGAATTTGTTTTTGGTTATGGTTTTAAATAATCACATTTTTGGGCGTTTATGTTTCGATTTATTTTAACTTCAGGGGTTATTTGTACCTTACGACTATGTTGCCCCAACTTTTATTTCAAAAAATAGAGTTTCAAAATCCAGTTCTGTAATCTTCTATATTTTATAGATTTATTGTTGCCGCCTAGTTGTTTGTCTTGCTGATTTTTTTGTACGTGTGATTTACCTGGTAATCTCTTTTTATGAAATCACTCTGTTATATAAACTTGGAATTATTATTTTAAAGTATCAATGGTTAATACATTGATAGTTTAATAAACATGTGACTATTTGTTTGATAGTTTAATAGTTAGCAGTTGTTCAAAATTCCCAATGGTTGTAGCTACATCACTGCGAGCTATTTGTAAAAATGCTTAAATATTTATAGTCATTATGTGCCTAAATTTTTGTATATGCAGCAATAAAGATGGATGACAGTTCTACTTATGCATTAGTTTCACTTCTTGGCATTACCGACAAAGAAAAATAAATTATGTAATCTTAGATTCATGTTAGTTAATTTTGGTGAAATCGCCTTAAAGGTTATGGTTGTAAGTGTTTGACAAAATGCCTCAATGGTTGTTTATTTCATGCTTGCAAACTATTTGACATAATGCGTCAATGGTTGTAGCTAATTACATCTATGAATTTTCTATAAAAATGACTAAGTAAATTTAGGATTTGCAACCAAGGTGTTTTTGGAGATATCTTAAAGAATAAGCATGATGATTCCATTGAAGTAAAAATTCATGGAAAGCAAATTGGTTAGGTGAAATGTTGTAATTGTTAGCTAACATATGAATTCATAATAATTGGAAACCACTCCTTTAGAAGTTGAATGTGATTTTAAGACTTATGGTTGTAAGTTTTGGACCTCGAGGAACCATGACCCTGTAGCTTTAATGAAAAGTTAGTAGAAATTAGTATGTAGTGTAAAGAATACCAATAAAAATTAAATCATAGATATATAACCTTGCAATAACTTTTACGTCTTAAAAACTTAAACTTAAATCATGTTTTGAGTTAGCCTTAGTATAATACTGATGGTTGGTAAGGTGGGACCTTACACTTAATTAGATTAAAAAAATATAAATAATAAAGTAAAGTAACCCAATTCTTTCTCGAATAGGGTGCTTAGATTGATAGAGTGTGGGGGTCAGGCTTCCATTGTCCCACTAGGGCCACATGCCAAGAGGACGTGGAAACGCACCCCCATAATGGTCTCAATGATAACATGTAAGAGGCATCAAAGCCACCATCCTCCCTTACTGCAACTAATATGGAGCATCCTTCACCCATTCTAAATGTTATATGATGGATTCACATATGGCTAAAAGTTATTGCAAATCCTCTTAGGAAATCTTCCATCTTAGTGTGCTTGTATCACCACAATAGCTCATTAAAGGGGATATCAATGATTATCAAGTAGGGAAAGTCTGCAAAAACATGTTGTTAAGTTGTTTTAATTGACTTTGTTAACCCAATGATTCTATATTCCTCCTCATGCTTCAAGGCATTAGCATGGGGTCGAAGAATCAAACATTTTCTCATGGTGTAGGCATTCTATTTATTTTCTCCATGTGAGTGGTGATTTTTCCTCCAATGCAGATTGATAAGATATTATTTTTGGCTCCAAATGGGGGGAGGCTCTCAGGAAAAGAAAGAAAGTTACTAATATTTCCCTCACCACCCTAGCATCTAATTCCTACACCATATTATTGTGGATCTTTTTCATTCTTCAGTTACCTGTAGAAATTTTTTCCAATCAGATGTTGAACTGGCATGCCCATCTTGTCTTGTCTAATTCTTTGCATGCAGACAATCTTGGTGGTAGTTAGTTTAGATTGACATATACTCTCTCAATTCATTCCCTTAACTTGTTTATCATCCTTGGTTTGGTGTCATATAGTGTTACAGGTAAAAGAGAGGTAAGAAGTCTCCTTCTTGTTCGTGAGTCCCTTCCCCATCTTGAAATTGTCTATTTAGGGTCTCTAGACATGGCTCCTTAGCCTCATGTAATGTATAACGATACCCCCATGGACCACACTTCACAGGGGTCTTTCACTCTCTCTAATTTCTATCCCGAGTTTGGGGGATCCTTCACTAAGCTTGAATCTCATTAAGTTGTATCAATATTCCATGCTAAATTTCTTGGGTTTACCAAAGGGAGATTCATTACCAAGAAAATGTGTGCACTTGTGTGCATGTGAGGGCTGAAATTTTTGTTGCAAAAGTCAAAGAACGAAATCCTCAACTTGTTCAAGAGAAAATTACTCACATTGAGTGAGAATTGGAAAAATATAGACACATGCTTACAAATACTAAAGTATTATCTGAAGTTGTTGAATATATTCCTAATGTCAAGAACACTCATGGGTGTTATAATCTATACATGTATATAGTGGACATCTATTGGCACCTCAAGTTCCTTCTTGGTCAGGTTTCGACAGACAAAAATGAGAGCTGAGAGGAAATTCTCTTCTCTTCAAATCACATGCACCGACAGTTAATAACTTAGGATTGTAGGATGCATTGAGAAACATATGGGAATCCATCCTAAATCAAGCTACTACCCATGCGACAATAAGGAACCCATACCTATTGAAGTTATAGATTAAGATAAATCCTCTTAATTATCTCCTTGTTTGTTTTCCTTACATTTTTATGTTTCCATTATGTATTTATTAGTGTAAAAAGGGCCCAAGAGGTATTGCTTCCACTACATGTTTTTTTGTTATTGAAGCTACAAACAAAATTTTGTCCTTTTCTGTTTTGAAAACACTAACTTCTGGAACAATCTTCCCAATAACAGACTAGGTCGAAATTCAATGACATAGAATGTAATCCTTGATCTCAAGTAATGTGAAATATCTACTTCATGAAAAAAGAGGTAGAAAATTTACCTAGTTCTTAATTGTAAAATCATTAAAACTCTACTTTAACAATAAATTATCATAACAAATTACAATGTTAAAATAAAAAATATATATTAAAAAAATCCTATTATATAGTGAATGTGTTTTTCTATTTTTAATTAAACATATATTATATTTTAATTTTATTTGTTTATAATGGATATTCTCTTAAACATTAAACTTATAATTAAAATATGTGTAGTTATTTTTTTATGATATATTGGACTCTATACAAATCAGTATAGATTCATCTTAATTCCATACCTACTAAGCGAGGAGAGAGATAAAATATTTCAAGATGCAAACCTCTGTTTGACTACACAACATGAGGAAAGGTTTGTAACCTAAGAGATTTGATTCCTCCCAGTTGATCCTTAATTTGTTCTGGATATTACATTGGACAGTTCATCATAACAGATCTAATAAAATTTATGTTTAAAATTTAAAATATACACTATGATGGTTTAAATCTCCTTATATTTTTAGATTTGTAAATTATTATTTATTGTATATACATGCAAATTATATTTATGCAAAAAATAGAGTAAAATTAAATAAAACTCACAAACCACAATTGACACAATATATATCATGGGAAACCCTTTTAAGACAAAACCTAGTTGGAATATTAGGATACTCTGCTCTCTTTCTCTAAATAGAAAATGGATGTGAGTACAAGGAAGTGAGGCATGTGGCTAGTGGGATGATATAGTGCACAAATACTCTTTTTTTTCTCTCCCCCTATCACTCTCAACTACTTTCACATTTATGAAAAAAAAAGCACTCATCCTAGTGGTTAGGTTATAACACATCCTGATAGCCTAATAGTGGTTAATTTTGACTACTCCAACACTTAATTAAATTTACAATATTGACTCTTCTAGAGTCTCCACCATCGTGGTCACATTAATATCCCCTTTTCCATGAGTAAAACAAGGCTTCCATTGTTACATGGAATCCTCTCGAATTATGGTGGTTAAAATAGGAAGGTAACCATTTGAGTTGCATAACATTTACATACAGACTCCAATTGAGGTGATTCTTTCCATTGGAAAGGTATCTATTTGTGGAATAGGAGGAAACCTAAGAGACAAATGCTTACACTAAAAATAATACATTTGATTCCTCAAACTACACCCAGAAGGTTGTAGACCCCAATTTTCCAAACTAGGTACCATCAATAAAAGTCATCCTCTAAGTTAATTCCTCCACTTTTTCCACTTTGACACTATAGAGATGCACGAAAAAAAATACAATGATAAACTCTAGATCACACCTTCCCATTTTCGGAGGATTTGTTTCCCAAAAATATTCTAATGAATGAGGTAAGGAAAATTTTCCTCCAACTTCTCATGGGTGCACCATTTAGCCTTGCCTCAAAGATGTATTTTCAACCCAATTTACAAAAGTTCATGTTTCCCCTATATTTTAGTTTTCGATCTTTCTAGATAATTGTATCCTCTATCAACCATTCCTGAGTATCTCTGTTGGCTTAAGGCAACCTAACCCAAGTCTAGTATTAGTTAGCCAAACAAATCCCTACACTACTGGCCCTTTCATCATCAACCCGCGGAGCGCGGACTAATGTCTCACCTAAGGCAGTATGGGGGGATGCTGGAACCAAGTTTCCACACCCTTGAGATGGTTGTGATTTCAGTTTATTCCGGCTATACCTGCCTTTGCACAGGTTTCTTAGCCCTTTGTTCCACCCTTTAGTACCTTCACATAAGGGTACAATTAGCTTTTGCACATCCCTATCCTATGGCTCAAGGACTTTCACACTAGTAGGGCAACGAACTCTGATATCTTCAAACTAGGCTAAGTGTCTTACTTATCTTATTAACCAATCTTAATTAGCTTCGCGTAAACATATGTTCTTACTTGCGTTCACTTAACCAACACATTTACATACATTCTCGTGCCATATAAGCATTATAAGTGAAATTCACACCCAACATAATAAGATGCATAAATAGGAAATAAAGACTCAGAAATTGTAGAATACTTCCCTTTATTGATTAGACGATTACAAACTCGACCCGCCCTGCGCACTCAATTGTAGGGCTCCACGCACTTAGCTACGGACTTCTAGGCCTCTGCACACTCATCTACAAAACCTCTACCTATGCTACAACCCAAACTTAGACTTCTACTTCAGGGCTATCTCTCAATCATCATGTCTTCATGTCTTAATTGATTATGCTAACTACTTAGAGCTAGCTCTATTTATACAATCCCATGGTCTATGGAGCATGGGTAGATCTTTTACAGCCAACATTACATTTCCAAAATAAGGGACAACCCTATGACTCCTTAACACCTATGTGATCCACGACCACAAAATGCGTAGTCTTTACACTTGGATTACAAATGTTGACCAAAATATGGGATTTTAGCCCCAAAACTGCCCTTGGGGGATCCTGCGCCCAACAGGCCTCCAACACAAACATCATGACACACCCCCAAGTCACTCTACAGGTGTGGATATCTTAGCGCGAAGACCCGTAGCTCCATTTGGATGACCGCAACCTCAACAGCACACTGAGCGGCTGCCTATTGGACTTCTTCCATTCTCTGCTTGGTGGCTGATGCTGAACTGCTACCCTAAATCTTTTGCTAAGTTTCCTGTAGTGTTGTGAGCTTTCCTTCAATGGAAGTTGTGATCGTATATGCCTCATGTATTCATGGTCGTAGGCATGCTTTTAGGACCACTTCTTTATGACGAGTGGCATCCACCTATTTCTTAAGCACCTTTTCCTCCTACATCTGTGTGATCCTCTGTGTAAGGGTGACTGTCTGTGTGGTCCCTTTGACCTCGTCATATCTTTTTTGTAGCTCACGCACCTCTGTCTCTAAGCTCTCTACATTTGGGTCCTCTTGTAGGGTGGTCAGGACCTCGAACGATTTTTCACAAAGTCGTGTGCAGTCTTCTATTGCACTATCGACTATCGCTATTTCTGTTGTAACAGTGGAGGTATGTTGTTCCCTGACTTCCAATAGAGTTGAAGGTTGAGCCCTCAACTATACTTCTACAATCTGTAGGTTCAACTCCATTTGAATCCTGGCCATCTCTATCTAAGCATCATGCACCCCCGTGGTCAACTTGCGGACGCACTCCTCAACTAGTTCTTCTTCCTGAATGTCCAAATTCAGGACCATCTAGCAAGCTTCCTCCACCACCTGAATGATTTTCTTTTCCTCTTCTACTACCTCATTGCACTGTAAGCCCAACTACTTGATATTGATGTGCTGCTCGCTCATCACCTGCAGAGTGTGACTCTCTCAGGCCCTAAGTTCTACGGTGACTCCATCCTACAAGAGGTAGAGCATCTCTCGAGTCAGCGCAACCATATTCAATCCCGCCCCTTTTATACTGCTAACTGTGGACCTGTTGGCCTCATTTTTTGTAGTAAGTGCCCAATCTGGTAGCAGTATTGCATTGGTCACCCTTGTGCACAACATCTCCTTGGTAGCTGAAGTGTCAATCGCAAGGCTGGTGGACACTGTGCCAGCCTTTGGAGTACGAACCTGCAACTCATGCAACTCTGTCTGGAGAGCCCCCAATGCCAAATATTGTTGCTCTTCAAAATGTTGGAGAGCCTTCGCGGTGACATCCCTCACCGTTTTTCCGATATCATGCAAATCCCCCTCGGTGAGGTTGATTGGGTCCAAGGATGTCCTTGAAGCCATGGTTTTCTTCCACAGTACTAGTTTCTCTTGCAGGGGCTGAAGCCTAAGTTGGGTGGACATCATTTGTGGGTCCTTGCCACCTGTTTCTATCAGCTCCTCTGTTTCTACCTCAACCTTGACCAAAGGTGCCTTCTGTCCTTCACGCTCTTCTCCTCCTCTCTTCTGTTGTTCTACCAATTTCACGGCTTCATGTGCTACCTGGGCCTTAGCCTCCGCTTCCTCCTTTTTGTACTTCTTAGCCAGCTGTGCCATTTCGAGCTTTGTTTCTTCCTTCTTACACTGTGCGATGGACTTATTTATTTTCACCGCAGATCTTGTTGGAGCGTACCACTCCGGCAGCCAAGACTTGAGGACTATGAAGATAACATCATCTGTTTCTAGATATGGGATGTTATGCCATGTCTTCGTGGGGTCCTTCCGTGCCCTGATAAAAACATGGTGGAATCTGCTTTGAACTCTGCAAAGCTCTACAAGCTAGCATAGAATGTGGGTGACAACCACGGCTTGCGATTGATCCCCATCCAAATACTCATCTCCATCAAGATCCAAAAGATATTTCTTTATTTTATGTGTTGGGCATCCTCGGTCGCCCACAACAAAGCGTACTTCGTTGCCTCTAGGATTTCTAGCGTAACTAAAGGGAATTGGCTATCTTTTGGAAGCTCCCATGCCACTAATATGATCAATAGCAGGAGCCATGCGTAGTGAAATGTCTTGCCCTACTCCTATGCCTCGTGACAATTCGCAAGGAACTCGCCACATAGATAATTCACCCAGTTGAACTGGACTCCTTCAACGCATTAGGACGCTAGTGCAATCACAGGAGCAGGCACCTCATCTACACGGCACTTCCACGTCACCTTCCTTGCTAAAATTTATGTTTCTACCTTGACTGTAGGGGTTTTAATGGTGGAGATGGCATATCCCCACTTTTTCTTCTCCAACTTGAATGTCTTCTTCATATCTTTTGCGAGGGCCAACTTAGCACGTTTTCCTTCTGATATATTGGTTGAATCCTCTGCTGAGTAAGGAAACTGTGTGATCTAATGAACTAAGTGGTTTGTGATGGGAATGGGCTCCTCCAGCCACAAACACCCATCATGCACAAAGTAGAGTAGCTGCCTGATGACAAAGATGGTCACTAGGGCACGGTGGTAATGCAGCACCTAGAGCAGGTTGAGCAACCTAGCTTTCTCTACACCCTTGAGCCATGTCTGTGGCTCCAATTCAATCATTCCAGTAGTCACGTCAATCTGTCAGCACATTACCTACTCAGTCACTAAATGCGGGAATATCTCTTGATCTGTGATGTCCCAATATTAAAACTTTAGTACAGGAACCTGCCCTGAGTGAGGCCCCTACAAAACAATTTCATCCGGGAGCAATGGAGTCTACAGGGAGCTCTCGCTCTCATCTATGTCCTTCGGCACCTTGGCTTTGCCCTTGCACAGAGTAACATATTCAGGTAACCTGGTAACAGGGTCTGCACCTTGGGTTTCAAATTCCATTTCCAAATCCTCCTCATCCACCAGGATTTCTTCAGATTCTTCCTTGTCTGCCTCCAGATTAATGGCCTTCCAGTTTTCCTACAAAGTGTGCTTGGTCCTCTGTGGGTTTCTGGGTGAGATGTGCACCAAGATCATAGTCTTCTAATCCTTCTTCGGTCTCAGTGTTCTGGGTGATTTAGGGACTTCAACTATCACTTCGGTAGTCTCTGCGGCAGCTTCTACTACCTCAATTTCCTGCGCGGCTTCCTCGGGTGTCGACATCATTCTATTCAGGAGGTCTTGCATTTCCGTCGATAATCTCTCAAACATTGAATTATCTCTCAAAGCCTCAAAATTCATGATGTCCATACACACCTGATAGCATAACAACTAGATTTTCAAAATGCCAAGTTTTTTTTGTTGAACAACCACCTGTGATTTATAGGGCCTTTTGAATTCAAATCCTACTGTTCCCCCCACATTTGACCCATTAATACTAGATTGGTGGCAGATTTTCAAGAATCTAATCAATAAAGGTGCTCCATTTGGCCACAATCCAACCATCAAATCATGAACAGTGACTTTAATGGTCACTCTCCGGTGGACTTGCACACTATCTCCACGAGTAATTCAGATACCTTTGCACTATCATGGACACTATGACACTTCATGTAGTTGTGAAATCGAGCATCTCCCCAACCCGAGCAGTGTAGTTTATAGTCTTGTGCCTCCTTTCAGCTGCCTAGAGCACTACGACTATGCTTCTGTCGCATAGCTAGATGGTCGAGCCACCTGAGTATGGCTTTAATCGACTACCGTTCACCTTTCCTGGGAAGGGATATCCATTCAGTTTAACCAACTCAACCTTGCCACCCTCAATAATCCCCTTAACAACATAGGGCCCTAACTAGTGCATCCTAAATTTCCCTGGAAATTTATCAAACTTACTGTCATACAACAACACCAAGGCATTCACCCTAAAGGTGGGAAATTTAATATGTCGGTCATGCCATGCCTTTTCACACTACTTTTGGACCTACTGGTGAAATCCTACCAAGAATCTTTCTTCCTCAAGTTCATCCAGTTGTGTGAGCCTCTCTTCCAAGGCTCCATGATTTGTCATACCTATGAGCACCACTATGCACAGACTAGGCATGATGTATTCCATAGCCATTATAGCTTCCACGCCATATACAAGCCTAAAAGGGGTTTGTCCTGTCAGCTTCTTGCATGTCATTTGATAAGCCCACAATTTTGCAAGTATGTGTAGGTCCCAATAAATTTGTTGAGCATTGCAAACATTGGTCAGTGCATTTTCTAGCACCTTTTTGAATGCCTCCATTGTCCAGTTAGCCTGTGGATGATAAGGTGTTCTCTTATGGGGTAATATACCTGAAATTCCTCTATTAGTGTATTGATCATCTCATTCAGGAAGTGTTTACTATGATCACTCATCAAGATTCTTGGACATCCAAATCGTGTCAATACATGTCCAAATAGGAACTTCACGATAGTCATGCCCATGCAATCCTTCACCGGTTGTGCTTCTGCCCAACGAGTCAACTACTCCGTCGTAGTGATAATGTACCTCGCTCCTGTCTTCCATTGTGGCTGAATGGGTCCTACAAAATCTATTCCCCACTTTTCGAAGGGTTGCAATGTCATTTGTGGATTTTTAGGCACTTCATCCTTCCACGTGGCTTGCCTATTCTTTGACATACATCACATGCCTTGCAATATGCTTTTGAATCCTGGTGAAGGGTTGGCCACCACAACCCAATGCGTAGAATCTTCTGTGCGGTTGCTCTCCCTGCGTAATATCCTAACGCAGTGCCCCCATGAGAACCTACAAGGATGATGCTTCGTTCAAAATCAGGTACATACCGTCACAATATCTCATCAGTCCCCATCTTGTATAGATGCCTAGCAATGACAGAGAAATCTGCCGCACACACCACTACTTCCTTCTTTCACTGGATAGAGTATCCTTTTGGTGCGATTCTAGTTGTTAGGAAGTGTATTATATCCTTGAATTGACCATCCACGACACGCATTGCAAATATATGTGCATCAGGAAATCCTTCCTCCAAGTTAGTAGGTTCCTCCCATATCTCGATGCGCGACAGGTGGTCAGGTCCCGCGTTCAATTGTCTGGGCTTCACAACAACTTCAAAATCGTACTCTTGGGAAAATAAGATCCATCTATAGATTGGCTCCCCCCAATAGAGGCTTATTGACCAGGTACTTCAGCACGGAGTGATCCGTATACATCTTAAAGTGGCCTCCTAGCAAGTAGTGTCGATACTTCTGGTGCGCATACACCATAGCTAGTCCCTTGCATTTAGTGGTGGAATCGATCTTCTCTGCTTTGGCCAACTACGCATGTAGATCATCCAACCCATTATACTTTTCTATCAATCACATCTTAGGCTTCCCAAATCATGCTCTCATTATCCTCCTACATTCGTGCTAATCATCAAAGCTTCCCTTGTGCAAACTTCACCATCTTGTGAGCATAGTGTGCAGTGCCCAGTCCAAGGCCTGGAAGCACTGCTTTTCTGGTACTTCTCTTTCAAATGCATCAAAAAATGTATCTACCTCATTTAAACCATCATAAATAGGAATATTTCTTACCTCTAAAGACACATAGTGCAGCGACTAGGTCATCATGTTGAAAGTCAGCGTAGTTACTTCATGTAACTGATTCTGCCAGTGTTATATTTCTTCGTCGGAATCTGAAGTGCAGGAACTCTCGTGATCCCACATAATCTATCCATCTACAGTGGGATTCACCCAGTCTTGGTCTCACACTGCTATCTTATAGATGTAGTCTAGGTCATCATCACTCTCCTAATCGTGGACTGGTTCTGTATAGCGCGATCCCTCAGTAGGATTGAGGGGTATTATTACACACAGTGACTTCTTCTCAAAGATTATCTTTCTCTTCTGATGAGCCTCATAAATGGGTAATTATATGGGCTCATTTTACCTCCTAACCTAGTCAAATCAACCATTCTCTTAGCTTATTGTATGATTTTTTTATTATATTTATGCTTATAGGGTGAGTTGAGTTAGTTATTATGCCATGTGGTCTAACATGTATTAAATGCAAATTATTGATGGATTTTGAGGTCAAATTCAAGGATCAAGTGGTCAAACTATAGCAATAACTCGAAGTAGATAGAGGATAGGACTTATAGGAGGGAATCCCCCTCATTTATTTCTCCTCACTTCGAATTCCCCTTCATTGAGCTCGGAGTACAAGCAGTCGAATCATGCACTAGAAGGCAGTCAAGTAAGTGGAAGATGATTGATACTTATCTCAAGTTTTGGGAGCCAAGCCTCCCTGATCTTAAGGAAGTTGTTGGTAGCTTTAGATGTATATGTAGAGAGGCCTATGGCCCCACTAGGGTTGACTTTTTTCTTGTGTAAACTCTACTCAAATTTTGAGCTTACTATTTTTTACAGTTTTATGTAATCTTGCTATTTTTTTATAATGAAGACCGAATCCTTTTTGAGCTAGCACTAAGTTACTTCAGAGGGCTAAAGCTCTTGGGTTAGGGCCCAATCTAAGTATTCAAACTTCTATTTACTTGTATTTGCATGCTTTACTTTCGTTTGTAGATTAGTTTGTCGTTAGATGTATTTCTCTTATGGTTAAGAATAGGTTTCTTTTGATGATTTAGTAGCTTGTTTCCCTTTGTGCTTTCTATAGCAGGTTAAGCAGTGATCAGAGAAGATTCAAAAGGCTAGAAAAATTTCCTTGGCCTCTCTTCCTCCCTCTGGGAACATTATCTGAGGCAAAGACTCTCTTGCTCCTGCAAAAACACAGATTTTCCTCATTCCTAGGACTTCTAGTATTTGCAGCTCTCTAGTAGGCTGATAGTCCAGTTTTTCTTTGCTTTAGATCTTCTTTATCATGTTCACTTCCTGATTTACAATAGTACTTTTGCATGCTTTCCTTCCTTACATCATTTACCAGTATTTCCTTCTACACATCATATTTTAGACCATTTTAATGCAAAACTCTGTTTTTCCTAGGATGCACACATTTCATTGGTTGCTTGATTTTCTTGGTTGACTGTCAGTTTCTATGCAGCAAATCTCTTCCAGCAGTAGGCCAACTTACCAGTAATCACATCCTCCATCTGATCCATGTCCTATAGGTCTCCCAAACCTCACCTCAATTATGCCCTAGTTTTCTTCATTTTTCATGGAACTTCTCCCTCTCTCCTTGAGCAAACCCAATCATCTTTCTCTCTCCTAGTGATTCATGAGAGACCTTAGGCACCCTAACACCTGATTCCAAAATTCATCCACCTTTTCCACCCACTCTCACACCCTCAAAAAAGTGAAAATATCTCTCGGCCTCCTCCTGTAGGCCTCCTGTAGTTTCCATATTTTCCTCCTATAGTTTTCCTATGTCCTCCTGTAGTTTTTCCTATAGGCTTCCTTTTGAACGCCAAGTGTGGGAAAATCCTCCAGAAGGCCACCTAAGACCTCTTAGGACCCATCCACACCATCCTACATCCTCCCAAGCTCCAAAACTATCCTCTAACACCACCTGTTTGCTGCCACACTCACACATAATAAATTAGATGCATGTTAAATTCACATAAAAACACATAAAAATTCAACAATATGTTTTTTGCTTATTTACTTCCAGAAATAGCATGGTTAGATGTTGTTTACTTCCTTAAGTAGGTAATGGCATTTCTTTCATGGTTTTCATAGTATTTTTGACAAAAGTAGAATTAGCTTGTTAATTAAGGTTTACTAGGTTTTTCTTTACATTCCAGTCTTTCTTATTTTTGCAGTTAGAATAGCATCTCTAGAGTAATCTTCCTTTCCTTTCATCACACATAAGAGCTTCTTCTGAAATATCTAGAAGTTGGTTTGAGGTCCTAGTGATCTTGCACTGACTGACCATGTGACAACCTGCAGTAAGAACTAGTACTTGTGCATATAGCACCAACGCTTCCAAGTTTGTTACGAACTACAAGGTTGATAAAAGTAAACTTGGCAGCCCAAGAGTTGCATCATCCTTGCTGCAATATTGGCAATCACCACTTTTTGGTGCCATTGCCAGGGAAGCGTAAGAGTATTTTGTGATTACTGCTTTCTTCTATTTATTATTGCAACATTCTGCTAATAGTTTATTTCGGCAAAAGTAGACTAGTTATTTCTTTTCTTTCATTTCTTCATTTCCTTGCTTTCCTTTTCAATTCTGCAAATTTCCATTCAACAAGTTCATTTTAGCTAGTTGCAATTTATTTTTTTCAATCACAACTTCAGCTTCTATAGGTACTTTCAGTGTGGGGAAAAAGAAATGCAAAACCAACCAAAAATATTTCCTTTCATGCCTTGTAGGAGTAGAGATAACTTAGGAAAAAAATTTCCCAACACCCCCACTACTTCACACAACCAACCTTGTTTCTTCTTCGGTGGCTGCAATCAAGAAGAACCCTTAGGTGAACATCCAGACATATTTGAAGAACCTATAGGGGAAGAAGAAGAAGAAAACATTCCTCTGGAACCAATGGTTGAAAACAGAAATGCTAGGGGAAACGAAGAGAGAATAGAGGGTACCTTCCCCATTTGAGAGACCAATGGGGACACCAAAATGAATAATATAAGTCCTTCAGCCCTACCTCACTTCCATGTTCTGACCACAAAAGATCCTGACACCTTCTTGTTCGAGTTTGCTGTCATCTGTCAAACTTATGACTACGTAAAAGATGAGAAAAAGTTGAAACTATTCCCTTCTACTCTCAAGGACACATCACTCCGGTGGTTCATGGGATTACCTGGCAATAGCATCACAACTTGGGCTCAGATGAAGCAATCCTTTAACAACAAGTATCGAGACTATTGTAGGTCAAAAGATACTAAAGAAGAAATCTTTTGAATGACCATAGGATGTGATGAGTCCTTGGAAGACTATGAAGAGAGGTTCCAACTCAGTTACAAAAGGGCCAGGTGTACACTTGACCCTGAGTCTCTGAAGTTGGTCCTGATCAAGGGAATTCGGGAGGACCTTTTAGACATCCTCCATCTACTGGCTGGGGGAGACATCTACCAACTATCCTATGAGGACATAAATACTATTTTTAGAAACCATTCTAGAGTAGCCAGAAAGAAAGGTAGGGGGAGTCAACCCATAGCCATTACGTCTTCTTCCAATTCATCCATTAAAGGTGAAATTCAAAACATGCTGGAAGACTTCAAGAGTGAGATACTGCAAACTCTTGCCATGCAAATGGATACCTTACATATCAAAAGAAAACAAAAGGAAGAAAAGAGGGCTTTAGGCATTTTTTGCCCTAGATGCACCAAGACGCATCCTAGGAATGAATGCAGATTGAACACTATAGAGGTTTGTTCAGTCTGTGAAGAAGATCATTCTATAGATAAGTGCCCTTCCTTGCGCAGACTTAAAGTTGTATACCAAGGGGGTGAAGGAGTCACTGAACAGGTCTATTACATAAACCAAAGGAGGCCACATGGACCTAGACCATACCAGCAGGGGATGCAAGGGACATCTCAGGCATACTACAACCCCAACCAAGTCACCTCCATACCTTCTTGGGCCCCCCCGCTCATCCTTCCTGGTCCACGCCTCCTCCTTGGTCCTTCACATCTCAATATCATGCCTGACCAATCACCCATTCATTTAATTCCTATGCTCAGCCACAACCTCAGTGGAATGCATCTCATCAAGAGTGGAGGCCCCAATACAACTCTCTCCACTCTTCTGCCTCCACCACCTGCCTAACCACAACCATTACCTTCTACTCCACCAAGGCAACCCCAAATGCCTGACTGGCCAAATCCAAACCCAAAAAAAAGACAAGCTTAGCAAGTGATTATAGACTCGACCCACCCTACACACTCAGTTATGGGGGTCTGCTCACTTAGATACGGACTTCTAGGCCTCTGTGCACTCAGCTGCAAACCTCTACCTATGCTACAACCCAAACTTAGACTTCTACTTCAGAGCTATCTCTCATACATCATGTCTCCATGTCTTGATTGATTATTCTAACTACTTAGAGCTTAGCTCTATTTATACAATCCCATGGTCCGCAGACCATGGGTAGATCTTTTACAGTCGACATTACATTTCCAAAATAACGGCAGACAGCCCTATGACTCCTTGACACCTACGTGCTTCGTGACCACAAAATGCGGAGTATTTACACTTGGATTACAAATTTTGACCAAAATACGGGCTTTTAGCCCCAAAACTGCCCTTGGGGGATCCCACGCCCAACAATCTCTTTCCAAATCCTATACAAAAGGTAGTACATATTCATCTTCCTAACCTAGCATGAAAGGCTCATAGACTTTCATATTCTCTACATTCACCATTGAGTAAATGCACATGTATGGAGGTAGAATGAACCTATATGTCTTATCACCAACATTTTATAGTGTCTCAAATGGACCATACTATAGAGCCTTGAGTTTCTTATTAAGACCTTATAGCCTCTCCTTGTTCAACTATAACCATACTTTGTCTCAAACCTTGAATGACTTCTATGTTATATCCTCCTCCAATCGATGGCTTTAATATCACAAGACGGAGGATAAGAAATGTGAGGATTGAAAGTGATATGGTACCTTAATTTTTTCTTTGAGTATAGGAATGAAAAATGCGGTAACCACTTAACACTTTAGTTTCACTAACCTTCATAAAAGTGATACATTAGAAAGAACATAGGACTTGGTACGATATGGAAAAGAGGAAAAAGAGAGAGTGTGTGTTGCTAAGTTGACCAAATTTCCAATTTTTGCTTGAAATTCATTATAAACACACTCACTTACCCTTTGAAGTGTATTTAATATTCTAAGCCAACTTCCCTTGTACAATTAGAGAATTGGGGTAAAAAAAATCTTTTGACTTTCTTCGGAGTTTCCAAACCTCAATTTTCATGTCAATATCATGTTTGTCTCATCAATACCTTTCTAGTGATATAAATTGTGTCCAATTTGGACTCTAGGATTGCAAATTAGGTTCTTCTAAAGTTTGATTAATTTAAGTGTGTCACCTCGCGTTTTCTTTAACATGGTTCCAACGTGGCATGTCGCAATACCTTATTCTTTGGTTTCTCCCCACCCTTACAGGTGGGTGAAATCATCTGTTATATATATATATATATATATATATATATATATATTATATAAATTATATTATTATAATATATATATATATATATATATCTGTGTGTGTGTGTGTGTATCTATATATAATATATATATTATACATACATACACACAAGCACACACATATATATATCCTCCCACCATATGACGGCCTGCATTAACACATTTGATCACAGTGGGAGTTAAACATGCCACTCCCCTCCTTGCTGACAACTTGTTGGGGGGGGGGGGGGGGGGGGGGGGGGGCGCGCAATCACTATTTGGGTTCCATCTCTATTTCGAGGTTGTGATCCAATGACTCCTCGTAGCTTGACTCATCTGGTGACCCGCATGTAATAGCACCTTCCCCACCCCTTGCTAACATCATTGAAGGGGAGTGGTGGGCGTGCGGGGGTGTCACATTGTTTTAGTTTTGCTTATAATTCTAGGTGGGGATCCAACATTCCACCATAAAATAATGCATTTGATTGTTTGTGAGACATCACCCTCCCCTCACTAACATCATAGAGGGGAGGCCCCACACATTTCTTGGTCATTAATGTCCCTCAACATAATCAATGGATGTGATTGAGGCAGGACTCCCCCCTCCCCTCAACAATGTCACACGAGGGAAGCCACTCGAAGGCTTTAAATAACAATCTTGTAAGTCAAACCTCACCATCCATTTAAGCCCAAGCCTCCACCCTTGGCCATGATATGTAGTTATATGGTCCTATTGGGGCCTTCATTTTGAGTTTTTGCGGAAAGAAGAGCTAAGGACAGTTGGCAGTGACATCCGTTGGGGTTGTGGAGATGAAAACAGAGGGGGGAACAAGAACCAAAAGTGAACTAGTAGTTGCGGGAAGGTGGTGGAGAAGAGCAGCAGTAGATGATTAAGGGGAGATAAAAGGAAACAAAGGATAAACTCATTCAAGCATAAGATAAGTGGAACTGGCAGTATGAGCGTAGGGCAGAAGATAAAAGGAAGAAGAGAGGGTGAGAAATGGTTGGTTGTTGATCAATAATGTGAGCCAGGGATTGGTGGAGCCTTCCTAAGTTGCAGAAAGGCTTGAATTTGTCCTCACCCTGTCTATGTCTATCCTGTGGGTTAGGTTATTTATATTCTTGATGATCAGGCTTTGAGCCTCTTGTAATTCCTTATCTATTTCCTTATGTTAAGCTTAATAAAAGAGATAGCTCAGATCAACAATGTATTCTTGAGTTATGTGTTGGTTCTTTAAAAAATTTTAATGTATGTCTATAGGTTGTATGTTTTCATAAGATAATATGAGTATAATAGTATGATTATATTAAGGAGGACGATTGATTGTTATGAATCAATATTTTCTGCTTCTTGCAATTCCCTTGGTGCCTTAGTCTAACCCTTCTAATTTTAGTCGCGGCATGCCTCGGGTGAGACTCCTTACCCTCTATGGGTAAAGTGAAGAAGGAAATTTTATATTCAGAAGCTGCAAGTGATCAGTACGAGATCTTTTAGGGTCAGTTCTGAGAGGAACTATACAACTACTTGGGGTCATTATGATTGGATTCCCACAGATGTCGTAGCGATCGACAATCTTCACACAGATCTAACGAGAGTAGTAGAAATTTTGGTGAAAATTACCCTAGAAGGATACGTGGTCGAGTTCACAGTACAAATCTACCAGTCCTTCTTAAAGGTTGACATTGTGTTATGAACAAAGCTAAGAGGGAAGTTGCTGAAAGAAATGGCTCTCTGGATTAAGGTTTTAATGATGGAAGAAGGCTTGATTCCTTTCAAAGGATGAAGCATGGTAGTGTAAACCCATAGTACAGGGAGAGGACTTAAGGGGAGAAATTATACTGAGCGGATGACCAAGATGTTGTTAGAGGTATGGATGGAGAATATTCACGGAGGGCTAGGGAGGTAAGAGTGCTGAGGAGATCACAAATAACAGAGAAGTCGAAAGAAAGGGCCATGTAGGCTATCACAAGGCAACTGGAGGGACTACACCAAGCAGGAGTGGTATTGAAGAGACCACGGGAGAGAGATTGAAGGGAGGAGAATATGATGAGAAGGATAGAGACAACAAGGATGACCAGAAGTCCAAAGGGGGATATGATCCCTCTCTCCCAGTTGTAGGGGAGGGGTCGGATGCAGATGGTCATGGTAACCATGAGGAAGACATGGAGGATGAGATGTGCTTCATGATGAGAAGACAATTTTAGGATGATGTTTCATCTGAAAGAATCGAATATCTAAACCACTGAGGCTCAAGTAGTGTTCCCCCCAACCTTCCCCTGGTACTCTACAATAACCCTGCTAAACTTGTTGCTAAGTTGCTTAAGGCGATAAGAGTGAATAGTGTGCATGTTGAATATAGGACTAGTACTTCTAACAGGAGTGAAAATAATAGAAATAGTAATCTGTGATTACAAGGATCACAACGGGTAGGAAACCAAGGCTTTGTGCTTCTACCATGAATGCAGTCTAGTGTGGTTGGATCATTTACAAGATATCTAGAATTCTCTGGTAGAGGGAATGAAGATGTAGAACAACACTCGTACCTATGTGAGGCTATATGGAGGGCTTGTTATATGCCTAATAATGTGAAGATTATAGAGTTCTAGACAACTCTTAGGGAATGAGCCCTACGGTGGTTTATAAAATGGGTAGAGTTACACAAGAACTGGATTGTAGATGAGATTAAGAGGAACTTTGTACAAGAGTTCAAACTCCCCCAAACAGATCAGCAAGGGTTGTCGGAGTTGTGGGAGATCAAGTAGAGGGAGGGAGAAAATTCCTGGGAGCTAATGCAGAGGTTCAAAGATGTAATCAGTAAGCTCACCTATACCATCGATCAAAGTCATCAAAGAGATTGGTTCATCAAGTCACTTTTACCCTCACCTCGACGTTATTAACATAACAAAAGATCAAGACACTACAGGATTCCCTAGAGTAGGTGACCCACATAAAGGCTATGGCTGGATATCTTCAAGAGTACCGGCGGGGAGCCATGTCACATGATCCCTCCATCTTGGGTCTACAACACAATATTTCTAGCTTAACACAGAAGTTGAAAGATCTACAACTAGCCCGGCTTGCGAGACTGAACGTGTGGTGTAGCAACTGCCAACAGGAGGGTCATGTTGTAACAGAGTGCCCAAGGTTGAGGGGCATGGGTAGAAAATTGGGGCATGTGGGATCATTAGGGGCCCCACCTTTGGTAGGGGTCATGGAAGTAGGATCGCAATGTGCATTCATGGGTAATAAACCACGAGAATATTATGAAGTGTGTAGGACATATGGACACTCACTACGCATATGCCCGATAATGTAGAAGTATTCGAATGTCTTGAATAATAAATATTGTGAATTCTGTGAATCTATGACCCACCATACTGACTAGTGTCAAGAGTTAGATGCGCTGGCTAATTGGCTAGACTGGTCAACATTCAGGGTCAATGAAACTGCAAGTGGACGAGGAGGAGGAGGAACAAGAGGATGTAGAACAAGGGGTGGGTGGCCTATGCACTGCTATAAATGTGGTTAGGAGGGGAATGTCACTTGGTACTTTCCCCTACCAGAAAAATCGTGGTGGTCACAATGCAGGGTCAACATCCACACAACGGAGAATTTCCCTGAGCTTATCTTAAGGTGGGAAGAACAGGTCAAACAATGGGGGACGAACCTGATCAATGCGGAACTAGGAATTGCCAAGATAGCCCCACCTTCCAACATAAAAATAGTCACCCATGGCAGTAAGAAGATGGGGGTTGCCTAAGGTGCCCCAAACCAGCCAATGATCATTTGGGTGGCTTGACCAAAGCGGTCATACAACTCTAGACAACAGAAGCAATGCTACCAGGAGGCGGAAAAACTACTTGAAAATTGGACAGAATCTCAGAAGGACAATAGACTCGACATTAGAAAATCCAGTATGGTCAGGCCGACTGAGGAATTGTTTAGGTTATTCCTACAAATTTTCATCAACGACCAGATGCTAGGGGAGTTGTGCAGAAGCTTGAAAGAAATCCTACCAGAGGAGGAGACTAGAGAATGGAATGTCTTGGCGAACTTGCCTCGAAAACACACAAGGCAAGTGAGGAGAAATAAGAAGAGAATGGGGAGGGAGTTCAAGATTAATGTGTAGGTCGTGGGGTTTCAAATTAAATATAATATGTTAGACCTAGGTTCTGACATCAATATCTTAGCAAGGAAGATGTGGCAGGCACTAGGAATACCGCAATTGAAATTCTCACTAATTCAATTGTGAATGGCCAACCAGTATTGTATACTTCCAATCAGGAGACTGGAGGAAATAGAAGTAGATATGGAGGGGGTGAAGACACATGCCGATTTTGAGGTGATATATATCATGGGAGACAAATATCCTTACCCGACACTGCTAAGTATTGACTAGGCCTACGAGAACTATGACATTATCAACCTAAAGAAGCAGTTGATGATATTTGAAGTAGAAGGAGTACGAGTCATAAAGCCACGAGACCCATACCAAGGACCTAGATTCACAGAACTGGTAGACAATATATTTGACTCGGGGATGTTAGACTAGTTATACCAGTTGACAACAAGAAAGATAGAATATTACATCAACCCCAAAACAGAAGGATCGATCAGCTAGAGGAGTATACAGAGCTCGAAAGTTGTCTCTGAGCCAGCATGGGATACTTGGTAGGAAGACGGATATGAAATTGATACTAGAAGCTATGCTACGATATGCCACACCAACGAGATTGGAATAGAGGTAAGGGATTCTCCCACTTTCCATGGCATAGATTCAGTATATTTATTTCTGAGTAAGGTTGACAGAACTCTAGGGGAAATCCACAAAAAATCGTTGCTAGATGTTGCGATGCAAGAAACCCCGGCATATTGATGGGGAGTACACTGCAACAACCTCCATGACTAGGGAAGAATCAAGAGGGCCATGAGGGAAATATTCAAGTAGGCTATGGATTACCTGCAAGAGATCACAAAATACAGGGGGAACTCAGATCCGCAACAACACCTAGAAAACTGCATAGATAGATGGAACAAAGAAAGAGTTCCAAAGGAACTATGGGTACACGTGTTTATACACACCTTAGGCACATTCCCTCAAGCATGGTACATACAAAAATATATTCAAAGACAAAGAATGTTCATACACACCTTAGGCACAATCCCTCATGTGTGATACATATAGAAAGAGATATGAAGACAAACATGGGATTGGGCTGCCCTGGCAGAACAATTTAGTTGTATTTTCTCATTTAAATATAGTGACAGACAACTGACCGAGCCTATGTATGCCATTATAATGATCCTCTTCAACTCAGGCCAATTGAGGGAAGGATGCATCGATGACAGGTTCTTGCAGTACTTTTATGAGTCAGGATACCCATAAGCCATGGCCTATGGGAAGGTGAACACAGATCTAGAGGAGGATGACTTGGAAGGGTTCAGGCACCTTACATTTCATGAGACCAAAGGGGAGAGGCATATCCAAGAAGGACCTGTAACAAATGCTCTACACTTGCTCCCAGTAAAGTTGTAGAAGCCCAACATTGGCACGGAGGATAAACGTAAGATGGCATCAATACGAGACTAATGGGATGAGCACATGACAAGGGAATTTTTTTATCTTTTGCGGGAGTATGAGGAATTGCTCCTAGGTTCGGTTGCAGAGATAAAAGGAATTAAGGGGGGAATTAGGGAAATGAACATTTTAATGAAACCTAATGCCAAGCTAGTGAAACATAGACCATGCAGGCTGAACCTAAGAGTAAAGGGGAGGTGAAGAAATAAATAGACAAAATGTTGGAAGCAAGACTTATTTTTCCGATGGACAAGGAAGAAAAAGCCCACCTAATTATGATACAGAATAAGAAAGATGCCATGGAGATAAGATTCTGTGTAGAATATCACAATCTTAACAATGCTTGCATTCATAACCCATTCCCCACACCCTTCAGCGATGAGTTCCTAGAAAAAGTTGTGGGGAATGAAGCATACTACTTCATGGATGGGCTTTCAGGGTACCATCATGTCATAATACATGAAGAGGAAAAGAGGAAGACCACTTTCATGTCAAATTCGGGGTCATATGGTTACCATGTGATGCCATTTGGCGTCAAGAATGTGCTTGCCATATTCTCCCAGATTGTCATCGCCGCATTTAGATATTACAGTCACATATTCCTAGAGGTATACACGAATGACTGGAGAGTATACAACCTTTTTAAGAAGCACACTAGCCTACTCAGAGTAATATTTGATCATTGCAGGTAGTTAAAGCTCTCCTTAAACTTGAAGAAGTGTATATTCGAAGTTCCATTCGGCACACTGCTAGGACACATTGTATGCAAGGATGGAGTTTGTGTTGACCCTTCTAAGGTTGCGGTAATTATAAACATGGACCCGCCAGCCAATGTGAAGCAGTTGCAATCGACATTGGGCCACACATGGCACTATCATAGATTCATTCGTAACTATGCTTCCATCACTGCCCCAATGGAAAAGTTTCTCAAGAAAGTAGACGCATTCAAATGGTCAGAGGACCCTCAAGATGCATTAAATATACTGAAGGAGAAGTTGGTAAGTGATCCAATTTTAGTATATCCTGATTGGAATAAGTAGTTCCATGTACATATCGATGCAACAGGAATTTTACTGAGGGTTGTGTTAGTGAAACAGTGAGAAGGGAAATTGGACCATCACATCTAATTTTCTACCAGGAAGTTGTCCAATGTAGAGAAAAACTACACCATGACTAAGAGAGAAGAATTAGCCATGGTGAATTCCTTACAAAAATTTAGGTACTACTTTCTTGGGGGCCCATTCAAGTTCTTCACAAATCACTCGACATTGAAATACCTAATCAACAAGCAGGTATTTTAAGGGAGGATATGTAGATGGTTGCCACTGCTCCAGGAGTTCACATTCGAGGTAATCATCACATTCCAGGTAATCATCAAATTCAAGGTAATGATCAAGCTAGGTCAATTGAACATCGGGCCTAATCACCTGTATAGACTAGAATCGGGGGAAATTAGGGGCTCTGTGGACAACCAATTACCTAATGTCGATTTGTTTAGAGTGGAAGCAATACCTGACTACTTAGAAGTTATTGTAGCATTCATGGCCATAGGGAAATGTCTACAGGAGTACAAAGTGATGCAAAGAAGATCCATGGTTTTTCTTGAAGCCGACTATCATCTTATCGCATGACATTTTGTACAATTTGGGGTTGGATCAGGTGTTGCAGCGATGTGTCCTCTAGCATGAGTGTCAGGAAGTTATATGACAGTGTCACTTCGAAGTTGCGAGTGACCACGTAGGGGAGGACGACGACTGCAAGGAAAGTTTTGCAGGTGGGGCTCTGGTGGCCAATAATATATAAGGATGCTAAGGAGTACTCTAAAGGATGCAATTTGTGTCAAAGGGTTGTGAAACCATCGCATTGCAATCAACTCCTGCTACAGCTAGTACGAGCCTTGCAAATATTTGAAAAATGGGGAATTGATTTCATCGATCCGATTAATCCATAGGCACGTCACACCCAGGCCAAGTACATCATCACGATCACTGAGTATCTCACAAGATAGGCTGAGGCGGCACTAATGAAAGACTGTTCATTGGACACAGTTGTAAGGTTCATTTTTTAAAATATAATCTCAAGGTTTGGTTACCCAAGAAACCTGACAAGTGACCAAGGAACTCACTTCATTAATGAAACGTTAACTTCTCTGTTGCAGAACTTACTCACCCAACACCATAAGAGAAGCCCATATCATCCACGGGATAATGGAATAGTAGACGCCTTTAACAAGATACTTGAAAAGGGCTTAACAAAGGTGTGATCTGAACTTAAACAAGAATGCAACAACTTACAATTATAATCATCAACACAGAGAGGCAGTAGAAAAACACTTCATTTCATTAATAGAAAAGTACTGAACTATGCTTATAAACATAATGGAAATAAGATAGCTCGGGCCATGGTAGCTTATCTTTGAGAAGAGATGTGGCAACTACATGCTTTTCAACTGAGTTACAATGAGGCTCAAGGGCCTTTTTATTATTGAACAATAAAGGAAAACCCTAAATAACCAATACCCTAACCAAAAGAGATGTAACACCAAGAGTTTATGGGCCTTGTTGGGGTTAGTTGGGCAGCCAACTTCCTGTAGTCATAACTTAGTCATATTATCTCTGTTTTATGTGTATGATATTTCATTGGAAATATACCTCTGAGGAATACAGCTACTTTCACGATTTTCATAGATATCACCAAATGAATTTTTCCACAGAAACGTTGTTTAGGGCCTCAAAACGGCTCTAGAAGTTTAGGACCCGAAAAATTGCCAAAAATAGAAACTTGTGCTACAATTAAGGAAACAAATGAAGCTGACTAGGGTCTCTAGGTGGAATAGGTTGGTGGCCACCAATATCGACCTGGATCATTCCTCCCCCTTAGGAAGCAATGGTCCCCATTGCGTGCAAAGCCTCCATGAGGTGAGGAACATTATGCTGAACCTGGTCCCTGGTGAACCACTTGCCTTGGTGATGGGAGTTGCTCTGCTTTGACAACTTGATATAGTTGTATCCTTTGTTTCTGAGTATTCTTGATCTATGAGTCCATGATATAATTAGTTGTGGCCTGTTCCGTGCAGTCCAAGTTGAGCTATGTCAGTGTGAGTTGTTCTATAATGTCAAATGTGTCCAACAATGGTGGGAAGTATGGCCGAAGGCAATCTACATTGAAAATTGGGTGCAGATCGAGGAATGGTGGGATTTTGAGCATGAAGGCATTGTCACCAATGACCTTTGTGATCGTGTATGGCCTATATTAGAGTGAGTGAAACTTGCGGTGGGATCCAACAAGGCGCTCTTTCTGTAAATGAAGCCAAACTTTGTTGCCCACTTGGAAATTGTGCGGAACTCAATGCTAATCATGGTGCTACTTATACTTAGCATTGGATATGTCCAATATATCATGGACCTATTGTGGATGTGTTGAATTTGTTCAATGAAATTATTATCCCTTTCAGCTTTGGACTACCCATGAGCCGAATCTATCTGAGTGGCTGCGAATGATGTGGCCACATCAATGGGGCATAATGGCTGAAATCACAGCCCTACCTGAAAGTGGTTGTGGTTTGTTGAGCCGCGGAGAGCTCTATTGTAGTTGTGTTGGACATAAGGGAGACTTTCATCCCATGTGTGTGTATGATGTGAATTATACATGCGTAGAATGTGTATAATCATCCTGTTGACAACCTCTGTTTGGCCTTCAGTTTAGGGATGGAAAGTCGTGGACTTAGTGAGTTTTGTATCCAACATCGACCAGAAACTAGACCAAAATGCACTCAATAATCTACTGTCTTGATCTGAGATAATGGACTATGGGATCCCAAAGTGTACCCACACTTGCTCAAAGAAGAACTTAACAGTGGCCTCCGTTGTGATACTCTTCTTGTAGGCTGCCATGATGGCCATCTTAGAGAATCTGTCGATGACCACGAAAACGCAATTCTTCCCATGCTTAGTTGAAGGAAGGCCTCACATATAATCCATGAAGTTAGATTCCGAAGGCTGACTAGGAGTAGGTAGAGGAGTATACAGTCCATGCTTCTTGATGGTTGGTTTGGCAATGCCGCAGGCGATGGAGGATCTAGTATACTTCCCAACATCCTGACAATGTTTTGGCCAATAAAAATACTTCTGTAATACTGCCACTATTTTCTCTACTCTGAAATGTCCAGGGACCCGACTATAGTGAACCTCCCAAATCATCTTGGCACACTCACATGAAGGAACACATATATGTCCCAAGTGGCATAACAATGCATCCAGAAGGTGAAAATTTGGAACTTTCTTCCCTTCCAAGAGTTTCCGATATATGCTGCCAAATTCTAGATCTCCCTTGTAAAGATGTGGCCACCCCGATGTCTTGTGCCCACAGGAGTCAAGGACAGTGATTAATTCCATGATCGATGGTCGGCTAAGGAAATAAATGACATTATTGGTGCTACCCTTCTTATACTTAATGTTCAAATGCAACTGTTGCAAATAAGTAGACCATTTTTTATGGTAATCATTCTGCAACTTCCCTTATGTCTTTATGAACTTTAGAGGCTGATGGTCTCTGTAGATGACCATTTCCTTCCCCATAATGTAATGCTTCCATTGACGATAGACCTATACAATGGAATACATTTATTTGTCGTAAGTGGGGTACTTTCATACTATGTCTGAAAATGTCTCACTGTGGTAAGCCACTAGATTGAGTAAGAACTACACCAATAGCATAGTCAGAGCCATCTATCTCAATCTAAAATGGTTGTCATAGGTCTGGTAATGTGAGCATTAGTGCAGAATAGACATGATTCTTCAAATCGAATAATTCTCATTGTTGGGTTTCTGAACAAAACAAATTTCCTTTCGCATCGCCCTTGGTAACTTGAATTAAAGGCCAAGTGATATTAAAGAACCCCAAAACGAACCTACTATAGAAATTGGCAAGACCAAAAACACTGTGGAGCTATATTAGAGTGCTTGGGGTTGGCTAATCTCAAATGACTTGTATCTTGGATGGCTCCACATGTACAACCTGATCATCAATGATGTACCTCAAATATTGAACCTTGGTCAGACCAAAGGTGCATTTCTCCAAGTTAGCACATAGCTTGTGTTGTCGAAGGGTTTGAAGGACCTGTCGAATATGGTGGAGGTTCCCTTCCCAACTCTTGCTAAAGATGAAGACGTCATTTAAATACACCACCATGAATTCATGGGTGAAGGGCCATAAGATGTTGTCCATCATTCTCATGAAGATTGTAGGGGCATTCATCAATATGAATGGCATGACCAACCATCTGAAAAGGCCCTGCATGGATTTGAAGGTAGTCTTCACACATCAGAGGGTTTGATAGGCAGTTGGTGATAACCTGACTTCAAGTCAGTCTTGCTGAAATATTGTGCCCCCTTGAGCTAGTCGAGAAGGTCATCAATTGCAGGATTGGGTACCTATTCTAGATAGTGATCTTGTTCAACACTCGATAGTTAATATAGATCCTCTGGGTCCAATTTTTCTATTGTACCAAAAAAATTGGACTCCCACAGGGTGATGAGCCTGGTGTGATGTACCCTTTTGCAGTAGTTCCTGAATCTGGCTCTTGATCTCATCATTCTCTATAATAGAGCATCGATAGATTGGTCCATTGGGCAACAACGCACCTGGGGTCAGATCGATGGAGTGCTTGACCTGACAGTGTAGAGGTACCCCTATGGGTGAGGCAAAAATGTCCCTGTACTCCTCCATGACCTTGTCCATATGTTATTCTTGTGTAGAGGAGCCCTACCCGGAAGCTGTGGCCACAACCTTCTTATGGCCTTGGGGGAGAATTACAAGAAAACAAATTTCCTGGTCTGGGAAATGATCTTGTTGCATTGCTTCGCAGTGATCAAAGAGATGGCGATAGGTTGGGCTACCTCTGATATCCTGTATAACTTATTAGCCAAAGTAATAATCATAGAGTGAGGTCTAGACTCATATACAACATGTCACTTCCACAAGTATGGTTGTACTAACAATACATCAGAAACGTCAAGAGGCGAAACACATAGTACCTCATCCATGAACTGCTTGATCCTACTGCAGGCTAACGTGAAGATATCGTCCTTGGTGAAGCCACTTGATGGTGTTCATTTTGGGATGTGCTATAGTCTCTAGGCGTAGCTACTTCACAACTTCTACTGAAATGAGGTTCTTTGGGCTCCTATTGTCGACAATGAACTATAGTAGGGAACCCTTCACCCACATGTATGAGTGGAAGAGGCATTCCCCCTCCTCCGGATCTTTAGGCTCAATTTTCTGGATCTTTGTGGTGGCCACAGTGGCACTAGGCTCCGCATAAACGATCTTCTTCCCTTTGTCAGTCCCCTTACTGGGTTATAATTCAGAGTCAGAACCTGCATCTAATTCGAAAGCCTTCAACTCTGCCAACAGTGACTACTTGGCCCGAGAGTCACTTGTATTTGAGTGGAGCTCTTATGGAACTCACACCATTTTCCTGTGTCCTTCTTCATCTTTGTGGTGTTATTCTTTACTTGTGGCTTTAGCAGGTTGTCCTAGGTAGCCCCACCTTGGCTTCATCCCTTGTTCTGTGGTTTAGGGGTACATTTTCCTTGCTTTGGATCACAGATCCAAAATCCCACTTCTTTTGTTCAAACTTCTACTCAATATTTACAACGTACCAGTACATCGCGCCAAACAAGGAAATGTCCAGGAACTCCATCTCATCCTCAATGTACTTGGGTAGAAAGCCATGGTACTTGAGCACCGAATTCCACTCAGTATCCTTGATACCTAGCTTCGTGCAAAGGGTATGGAAAGTATTTGTGAACTTCGACACATCTTCGTCCCTTCCTTCCATAGCATGGTCTACTTTATGTATTTATATCTATAGCTCCCAACAGGGTAATATTGTTCCTTGATGGTGTCTCAGAAAGAATGCCAAGTGGGTACAGTTGAAAACAATGAGGGTTCACTCTCATCGTTCTGGTCACAACAAGTTTCCCACTAATCCTTGATGTGTGGGGAAGCTTTGAGAAGTGAAAACGTAATCTTTTTCCGATTGGAAAAGTCATGAACTAAAAATATCCTTCCAATACATTTAACCATTTATCTACGACGACCACATCTATCAGCCCTTTGAATATGGTGTTATTCGGGAATAGTGTCCACTCAGATGCTACTATTCCCACTAATATGGGTGGCTATCTTAGAAACAAACAATCAAAGTCTACTATTGTTTCCTTTTATGAAAATAGAGGAGAGGAGAACCAAGAGGGCCAACTTGAGTCTTGCGCTTGATTTCCTCTCCTTCTTGATAGAGTTTCACCGCTTCTCCTTTGTCTACGTAACTTTAAAAGAACCTGTGGAATCACAGCAACATACTACTATGCAAGAAACAAGGATCTAAATTCATGAATAATACAAGATCAGATGTGTATTAACCATATAGATGCATATATAAACAAGTACGAAAGAATATGGAAGGAAACAAGAATAGATTTATTTAGATGAAAAGTAGCAAGAGGATTAATACCATGAGCTCTGACCCAGCATCATCCTCCAGCTAGGAAGCCCTTCTTCACCTCAAGCAAAGCTAGATCACCCAACACTGTGAATGTACACAAG